>JAQGBH010000485.1:0-50097 GCA_034698265.1 Sminthurinus aureus
ACATAGGTAGGTCTTTCATTTGAGACACTTGCCCATTGACTTTTCGAACATTTGCTCAAAATGAAGCACCCTAGTGTCTATGCGTATAAAGTTGAACCATTTTTTTCGCAAGTAATCTTAACTTGAGTCTCGAGTCTCAAGTCCTGAGGCTTGAATCACTTGACATTGGCATTGGCATTGACATTACCGTTGCAGTTGTCTTTGCCGTTGGTACTGGCAAAAATACTAATACTGATTTTCCTCAAGCATTCCTTCTATCATGCGTTATGTGTTATGTGCAAGTAAACATGATATTTCCAACTTATTGGACAAGTTACAAAGAGACACTCTGTCAAATGTATGCTACAATTCAAATCCTTTACATTTTAAATACAACATGTTTGAATACGTTCCGGATCCAATTTTTTAAAATAATGTAGACATTTGTTCTTACTTTGGATATTTAAGATTCAAGATTCAGGATTCAACCGACGTTTCAAGTCTAAATACATTCAAGATTCTAGATTCTAGATCATACATACGTAAATTCTCGATTCTCGGGTAGCGGGAAGAAATGAATGTTGGATAAAAAATGAGCCATTCTCATCCTTCCGTATTAAAAGAGGAAGAGAACGAGAACGAGAACGAGTGACTCGGCCTAATGCAATATGCAATATGTAGATCAATGACAACTGCAATGAAAACGACAACGACAACGACGATGACGAAGAACTTGGAACATTACGTTACACATTTACCATTTACATGCATATAATTGGTCGTATACATTTAATATAAACGTGTCTAGTGTATCTAGTGTATCCGACTCGGAGTTAAAAATCATTTCTCCCCTCCCTCTTCTCTTTATTTTTTCTCTCAATACTCAATACCGAATTTAGAATTTAGAATGCAGAATTTTAGCCCTTGAAACGCTCAAAATAACTTTCATTCATTCGATTCAACTTCTCTCCATGTTTCTCCTGTCATTTCATTTATTTCATTCCGATGCATTGCATTAAGTTAGGAACACAAGTGCAACTGCGACAAGTCACATTACAAATGTAGTGTACTCCATGCCACATCAAACATTAAACATTAAAAATCCAATCCCGTCTAAAAATACACGAGGAGGAAGATTCAAGATTCAAGATAGACGATAGACGATGCAAGGGGAAAAAATACAGATACAAATCCCAAATGCCGAATCCGGAATTTAAAATGTCGAATGCCGAATCCCGACTTTACTCGTCATTCAAACACCACATAAAAACCAAACGTAAATGAACAATCAAAGCCACATAAAACGTAAAGGCATGAAAAAAAGACTCATAAATACTTTTTTTTGAAACGACAGGCGGTAATTTTACAGTAGTGATTCATTTTCTATTTTATATTTTGCATTTTTTCTGGCTGCTGTTGGATTCCAAATTCCGAATTCAGAATGCCACGCTTCATTGTTTAAAGGAGGAATTTCAAATGTCAAATTTATGACGTGTGGAATAAAGTTGAATATTAGTATTCGTATTCTTATTTGGGATTCGGATTTCCATTTATTCCTAATTCCTAGATTTTCATGTGCTAATGAAAGAATATTGAAAATTCATGTCCAATGATTTGAGAATTGCGATGACGTCAAGTGGGTTGTTTTTCGTAATTGCGAATTTGGAATTTCAATACCAATTTCAATAGAACTCCTCTTATTCCTATTATCCTAACATTTTCCTGAAAGGATTAATAAAAACTACCGGGTATTATTACCCGGTAGTTTTCGGCCAGAGAATGTAGACAAAATGGAAATATCATGGATTGTAGATCGTAGATGATAGAAAAATAAGATATTCATTGATTTGCATGCACATTGCACATATTCATCTGTGTACGGTTTTCCTGTTTCATGTGTGACCTTTTGTGGAGATGGGGAAAGCCATTAACGAGATTTATTGCTGGTTACCTTTGATCGATTTACCAGAGGAACAAGAGGAGACATTAGACATTAGACAAGTGGTTTTATTTCCTTCACTTTGGTTTCCAAAATACATGAGTTCACATGTGATGTTTTGTTGTTCATGTGCATGTTGCTATCCAGATTTTCCCCGAACATTTCACACAGAGTACCGACTTTTATCTTGACATTATGAATCTGACTCTGACTCTGACTCTGGCTTTGGCTGTGGTATTTTCTTATTGTATTCAATAAATAAAACAGAATAATAAGCATCCTTGATCCATCCACATAAATTGTCAAGTATCAAGTGCACATTGTAACGAAAAGGAAAAGGACCTCAGAAACGAGCGAGAGAGACGGAGAGGGTTTTATGGTGTATTATATATTTTGTACCAGTTTGAGCTATTTTTCTTTATAAGTCTCTCCACTTTGGACTGAGCTCTGTATAATGTACATTGTGCACTGTACTTTTTGTACATGATGGGTTATACGCATAGGCTCAAGTATTTATTTATGGCATGTTCAATGTTCATATTAAGTTCTGTGTTGTATGTGTATCAAGTATCAAGTATCAACTGATTCCACAATGTACATTCTACAATGTACGCTCCACTGTTATTGTGTAGTTGTCAAGGTAAGTCTTTTTTATAGGGTGACATTTCTACTTTCTAGTGGAATTTCAAATTTTGGATTCTACTTTGTACTTTGTACAATGTTCGATGTAATGTAGAGAGCGACAAGTACCTATGCATTTGTATGTATAATGTCTACATATTTTCCCCTATCCACTTGACAGCTCCAATCTTCAAACTCTAAACCAAAGGAAAGGGGAAAGAGGATGATGGGAAATATTTGACAAGAGTGGAGAAAGAGGATTGAGAATTGAGAATTGAAAATTGAAATTGAGAGAATGAAGAATAGGTCAAAAATTTTAAATGCCCTGTTGGAAATTTGAAATGGGAAATTGGAAAAGAAACGTTGCTCTTTTCCTCTCTATTTTTACATTGTACATTGTTTTAGTGTACATTGAAATTCAGTGTACAATGTAGAATGAACAATGTACAATTTACAGTGCACAAATTGTGCTTATAATAGTAACTATAAATAGTAATAATACAAGTAGTAACAATCCACTGATTTTCACAAAGTTCCCCATCAAATTATATGAGCTTCATTTACATGAACTCATTTTTTACATGAAAAAAAACCGTCTTCCAACTACGGTTACGACTACGACTTTGAGTACGAGTAATAATTGTGACAGTTATAGGCTATAATAGCTTACCAGTTACCAGTTACCAGTCGGTCGGAATTTTTTACTCTGATGATATGCGTTTCTGTTTAAATCCGTATTCAATCCACAATCCTCTGATTTCACATTTCAGGTCCACTCCATTACATACATACATACCATACATACTACATATTACATTCAGTGCATCCATTGTTTATTATTTCATTATACATTTTATTATTATAATTACAATTACAATTACAATGACGACTACAGAATACAGACTAGAGCTAAGAGCGGTCGGTACTCGGTACTTTGTATTCTTTTCTCGTTGACTGATCTACCCATTTTGTATTTTGTATATTTTGACAAGGTACACGAATAGATTTAACTAACAAGTCTGCTCATGCTTGTTTTCATGTGCATCTAACGATGGAAGGATGAGAGTAGCAATAATGGCATAGTTTTTTCTCATATTCATAGACCATAGACCAAGATATTCCTAATTTCTTCTCATATTCAGTGACTTGGACTGAAAAAGATTGAGCTCCAGAATCAAGGATCTAGGATCGAGGTACACACAATCAAAATCTCATAATATTAAATGAATATTGTGTTTAGACCAATAACAAATAACTGGGAAATACCTAACTGAACTGCGCTACAGGATTTCTTTGGAAATGCAAGACAAAAATATTATGTGGAGTAAACACACACACACACATGTATATACAGAGAGAGAAGGAGAGAGAGGAACCATGAAATGGGAATTGGTTGAGATTACAAAGTAGCTTAAGGGGTAATAATAGCATTCGATATGAATTGGAACATTAGTGAACTGTTTCTTCTTTCCTCTATTCTTTCTGGTGCATTGCAAATGATGGATATTAATAGTAGCACAAGTAGTAGCAAAAGAGCAAGAGCGAAGATGAAAATTTTCTCCATGATCCATAATGTGAATCTTGAATCTTTGTTCCATGTACAACGTTCAATGTCCAATGCAGAGTACGTGGGTAATATTTGTACATGATGGAAAAGAAATGGTATTATTCATATTCATACAAGTTCATCAGTTTTCCTCTTTACTCTTTACATGTTCCATCAAAAACCATCCGGATACTATTCATGCCGTTTTCTGTATTATTCTGGTTGCTCTTGTTCTATTTTGTTGGTTTGACTTGATTTAGTTTGACTGCGATGAGGATGTGATACACTAGAGAATATGGTTGATGGTTGATGGTGCTGTTGTTTTCAGTGGATTTTTATGTACGTTATAAGTGCAGAGAGAAGATATATTCTATACGGTATACTGTATAAAGAATATCGGTTCTTAAGTCGACAGAATACAGAGTAATTTGTGCATTTGTTGTTCTCTTGATTTTTCTCCTCCTGATTCAAGTGATTCACAATCTACAAACGAATACGAGTACGAAGAAGAAGAAGAATTAGAAGAAAGAAGAAGAAGAAGGCTGTTTATTTTTATATGCGACGTTTTTTCCCATTCCCCAAAAGGCTACCTAATGATAATTAGTGCTTAAGCAGTGATCATATCCCTAACCAAACCAAAGCAAAAGCAAAGGAAAAGGAACGAAAGGAGCAACCAATTCCATCGTCAAGTGGAACATCAACTCTTTTGATACATATGTGGAAAAAAGACGTTACAAATCAAAAGAACTAAAAGATGCCTTAATTGTCCCAAGCAATAAATATTTATGGCATCAGTATATATTCTCGGCAACTCTATAATTTCCTTGATATTACACCACTCTCATTCCATTCCATTCCATTCTTTTCCTCTTCTTCTTCTTCTCTCTCTCTCTAGTTTCACTCAATGCTCAATGCTCAATCCTCAATCCATACATCCAAACAGACAAAGGCAAAGACAGAAAAGCAGTATGTAGTATGCAGTATATGAGGGACATTAAATAAGAGAAGAGGAGAGAGATGAAAAACCTTTTTACTCTCGAGTCTCGAGTCTCAATTCTCAACTGTCTGCACTCGAAACTCCAAACTCCAGACTCCAGCCCAGTCCAGCTCTCAAGTCAAATCCAAACCAAACTCCCAACATATTGCATCTTGTACAATCCCATATGTATCCACTACCCATCAAAACACCCTCTGTACATTCTACACTCTACATTGTAAATACATGGATAAAACCCATACCCCATACGCATTGTCCTTGTGGTTGTAGTTTGTAATGTATCTAAACTTGTACGAGTCGGCGGCGGTGGCGGATCTTCGGAGCACTCGTTCATTTACTCATTCCTGTTTCTACGATTCTAATACCCCGCTATATAAACTTGTTCTCCTGCTTTCCACACATTAACAATAACCAAGAGACGGAGAAAGAGAAAAGGGAGGAGGAGGAGTGAGCTGATTCTACAGTAAAAACCAATGTATTTTGATCAAATCCGTTTCCTACTCCAAACTTGATACTCAAGCTCCTACTTTTTTCCACTGCTTTTTCTTTTCTTTTTTTTTACTTTTCTTTCTATGATATTTTTGAAATTTTATATCTTGTACTGTATTGTTTTATTTTGTGTTTTGTGTTGCATTGGGAATCTTTTGAAATGAAGATCCAAGATCCAAAGCTTTGAATGTTTTTAAAAGCCGGCATCGGCATTGATATGGTATGTTTTTGCTCTGATTTAATGTTAATGTCATAGCAACGGCACGCACTACAGTTGAGTCCAATCTAATCTCCTCATTTTCTTTCCATCTTCAATCGTCCATCGTCCATCCTGTTGCCTTTGTAGTTTGTCCACCTTTTTAAAGCTAAAAGTTGATCGCATAGCAATGCATGTACCTACTACCTAGTATCTACGCGTAACTATGCTCTGTGTATCAAGTACGAACGATAAAAGTAGTGAGTTGACAATCAAGAATCAAGATGATGATCATGATTATGATCATAAACATAAACATAAACATGAAGATGATCATGATCAAAGTTACACATAGTCATCATGTGGTCGTTTACACGGAAAGATGTTCTGTATTTATTTCACCCTCCATCAAATATCCAAGTGGAGAATGGAGAAGAGAACAGTCCTTGTTTTGTTTTGTTTTTTCCCGTTCTCTGGTCTCTTGTCTCTTGTCTCAATTACATGTGTTATTGTATCCAATGTGGATCCTTCATCTTCCCCCAAACTCACAATAATAATAATAATAATTCTGACTCTTGCTGTGACTTTCTGATTCTGACTCTGATTTTTTGATACGAATCATTCCAACTTTCCTCCCACTATTTCTGCATCCGGCTCTATCGTCCGTCGTCCCTTTTCCTTTTGCTCTTTCCATAGCTCGATATCCTCTTCATCACGGCTAAATTATTCCCGTATGTGCGGATGCGGATTTGGATTCAAATTCAGATTTAGAACAGATGCCATTAGCATCTTTTCTTTTTTCTCTATTTAATAAATAGGGTGTACATTGTACATAAAAAATTTGAGGTTCCATTCAGGAGACGGGAAGACAAAAAACAAGATATTCTATATGTCCATATGTACAATGTATATAATTTAATATGTCCTGCGTCTAGAATCTAGAATCTAGAGTCTAGAGATTTGAGATTTGAGATTTGAGATGCTAGATAAAAAGACAGAGAGACATTTATACTTTATACACTCATTATTAGTGATACAATATTAAAATGGTCACAGATTACTCATCTCCGTTCCTGTTCCCTCCAAACTTTCAACTTTTAACCAAATTCAACTTGAGACTGGTAAGTCTCTCCGTGTCCATTTTCCATATTCCATAGATATTAGATATTATTATGTGCATCTCGGTGCTCCCTTTGCTTTGGTTTGCTTTTGAGCAAAATGTAGAACATTTTGTCATTATTATCATCATTGTATCTTTAATGCTGTGGAAAGGGTGAAAAATGTATCCTTCCATGACCATCTTTTTTCTTTTTCCATTTGTTTCATACCATCCATTCACTATTCACTATTCAGCACTCAGTGTAAAACATGCAGCTTCCATTGACTTATTTTACATACAGGTTTATGATGCAATTGGAGGTATTTACATGTACCAAAATCCAGATTTACATTCTACATTCTATACTGCCGACTGTAGACTGTAGACTGTAGCCTGTGTTATTGTACATAAAACATAGAGGACCAAAGAGACGACAATGGGGATGCTCTGGATTCTTGATACTTGAGTTTTGAGTCTTGATGTTACTGATGAACTCGTCTTCTTCTTCTTTTCCTTCTTGTCTTGTTCTTTTCCGTTGTGAATTGTGAATGATGAATTGTGAATGCCTACCATTGTCTATGTTGAATGTTGAATGTTGATGCGTTCATGGTTAATAGAGTAGTGTAGAGTGTTGAGTGTTGAGTGTAGGGTTTAATAATATAATTGTGTGGGACTGACGAATGGACGGATGGACTCCTCAGTTCAGCTCAGCTTTCTTCTTTCTGTCTTTCTTCCTCTCATATCCGTAGATACTAGATATTAGATGCATATTGTGAGGAAGTGTCTTTCATTTCAACATGCTGTATCATGTCCAATGTCCAATGTACACTCTAATGTGTGTAGAAGGCAGAGTATTGTCTAGCTAAAAATAATACAACATTTAAGCTCCTCCTTCTTTGTATGATTTAGTTAAGAAATGTCAAGGATGTCTATATACTAAATCATAGGAAGGGGGAGGAGCTTAAATGTTTTATTATTTGTAGCTAGACAATATATTCAAATTCATAATGATATTATTATTTACAGTTTACAATGCAGTGAGCAGTGGGCAGTGTGCTCTATTAAAAAATTCAATGCATATCTGCATGTGTGTGCTCAAAGGGGGTTCATATTTAGTCTGCATGAGCTTTGAGCTTTGAGTTTTGATAGATGAGCAATGAGCGATTGAAAAAGTCGACATGGACATCGACATCGACATGAAGATGGAGAAAAAACAGAGTGTAATAATAATAACCATAAACCATAGTATAGTAATAATAATACAAGAAGATGAGCATGAAAGAGAGAAAGAGAGAAGGCGACTTTGATTAGAGCTACAAATCACACTTATGTCTTTGAAGAGGATTAGTCGTCGTTGTAGTCGTCATCATCGAGTCCAGTGAGGATGAAACGTTTGATTTGGTTGTGGCTTTGGTTGTGGTTAGTTGGCTGAATGACTGAATGACTGGCTGGTTGGATGTTGAATGTTGGTAGCTAATGTCTAATATCTAATGTGGAATCGCCTCAAGCACTTTATTGATGAATGCTAATCGAGTTGAAGACGATGAGCCGGAGAGAGAAAGAGAAAGAGAGACAGAGTTAGTAAATACAAAAACTGTACTGTGCTCTTCAAAAGTCGTAGAATATCAGTAGACATTATAAATCCATGTTGTGCATGTGTTGAATGAGTTTTGAGTTTTGAGTTATGACTTTGTGTTGGTGTTCAATTGATTGTCATGTACTATTATACTCTGTGCTATGGTTGGGCACTATGTATAACTTATAACTGACTAATAATATTCTATCCAAAGACCAAAGTCTGACAATGATAATTGAGAATTGAGACTGATAGAAATGAAAATAGAGCCAGTGAATGATAGATGATATATCTATGTATTATGCTCCAAATCTATATCTCTGGATTATTACTATTATTACCATTTTGCGTGATTAGAGCAGGTAGTGTGAAAGAAAGCGCAAAAAATGAGTAGCTAGGCGAGAAATAAATAGACCACGTTTTTTTGTTTCCCTCGGTGCCTAATGGAATATCTGTAATCTGTAACTTTGTTCTGTTTTCATATGTACTGTCTAGTGTCTATTGTCTACTGTCTACGCCATATCACACATAATAATTCCGATTCCGATTCCGATGATTGCACAAGTTTACTACGTTCGTATTTGGCATTGTAGTTGAAATAGAACATGCGAGTCCATTATAGATTATAGAGGAAGGCTTCTGTATTTTATATTGTGAATGTGTAAGCTTTAGGCAAAACAAGAAGGAATCATTGTATCATTTAAAAGGATTTGACATGGCTGGTGTATTAGGTATTAATACAAAGGAATTGAGAAGCAGAAGCAGAAGCAGAAATATATATAGATATAGATACAAATACGAATGCAATGGGAATAGATGGATAGAAATGGCTTTGCTCATTTTTTTTCACTCATCATCATCATTCTCATCGCCATTGCCACGATCATTATCCTGTTGAATTTTCTCGTTCATATGAGCTTTAAATATCATATTATTATGTCATTGTGTTTATAAGTATCATATGTATCCATCTTTCTATCCATCCGTCTACCATCTACTCGAATACGAGGAGCATTCTGCAGTAGTATTGAAGTATTGAAGTAGTAGAGTAGTCGAGGAGGTTCATCGTTCATCGTTTTTTGTCGTCGGTCGGTCTTTGGTTTGGCTTGGTCTACACTCTATACTCTACACATACAAAGTCTCTCATCGTTGTCTTTCATTGTGTACTTTGTAGTTTTTAGATTGTAGAGCAACTAAAAATTATTTGTACACACACACACAGTCAAAAGTAATATTTACTATTATTATTATTGCTCTCTGATGATCATGACGACGATGAGGATGATGAGTATTATTATTACAAGGTATTCCTATCATGTTACTACTGTCGGCTGTCTACTCTCTAGTATCTAGTATCTAGTGTCTGCTCTCTCTCTTTCTCTCGTTCTTATTCTCTGTCTCTGTACCGTCCTCAAGATTTATTTATATGAGCTGGTGTATGTACTTGCAAAAAGGAGGGGATAAAGAAAAAGCGAGCAGAGGAGAGATGAGCAGAGCAAAGGAAGGATGGAGAGGAAGAGAGATGATTATATGTCAAATGGAGTCATTCGTGGATAATCAAAGAATTTCTTTCATTGATTTGGTGAGGTTGCTCGAGTCTCTAGACTAGAATGTAGAATCTAGAATTTAGAATCTAGAGTCCGTGCATAATTAAAAACATCTTGAAGAGGCTCTATGATGAGATGATGATGCTGGCTGCGGATGAAGATGACGAAGATGATGATGATGGGAATCTATCTCATTTCATTCTCTGTATTCTCTGTATATATTATATTGAATAGTGAACACACATTTAGAAATTCTATCTCCATCCCTCTATCTGATTCAGATTCATATTCATTTTTATATTCATATTCCGCTGCTGTGTCTAGTGTGTAGTGTCTAGTGTATGTGCATTACACATGTTGTGAATCTGTTTGTGTGTGTGTGTGTGTCACCGCACCGCAGCATGAGCATCCATCCCGTAATGACGACGACGGGCCTTTATTATATCTTTTGCCGAGGAAAAAACATAATTGCTCATAATTGGATATCCCCGGTAATCATGTTCGCTGGATTTTTGCCCTTTTCTCAAAGCCGACACTCCTCGCTCCAACTCTTCCTTTTCCTCTTTCCTCTTCTCCATACACTTTAGACTTTAGATACATGTGATATGATGTTAACAGTAAAATTATATTTGTGAGCAATAGAAAATCAAGGGGAAATCATCCTTGGTTACATACTTATAGAATCTAGAATCATATCATTCGTAATCTATATATCACATACAAACACCGATATAAATAATTATCAGCATACACACTACATACATTTTTCGTCCCCTCACCAGTTACTCCTCAATGCTCAGTGCTCCATGCTCAATCTTAGCAGTATCAAAACACTGAATACTGAACTGGTACTGCAACGAAAGGAGAGCCAACAAGAAATCTCATCACAGTCATATTATTTTCCTACGGATTAGTCGCCAATCTAAATGTTTTTACTCCATCCCTTTATCCATGCAGACTCATTTGGAGCACAACATTCCAGATTCCACAACCCATACTCCATATTTCACATGCTCAAAAAAAGATGACTCCACACTCCACGCTGCACAAATAATAATGATAATATTTGATGAATTGTGAGCACAACTTCTTTGTGGATGATGAGTAGAGTGTAGAGTGTCGAGTGTAAAGTGTAAAGATTTGGAGTGAACATGATCAGAGAAAATGAAATATCTGTGCATATTCTGTATTATATATTCTACATTCTACACACAGATCAACTGAGAGAGCGAGAGAGCGCGAGAGAGAGGAAGGGGAAAATCCGAATAATCAGATTGGTGAGGTAATCCACGGATATAAAGTTGAGGATTGAGGATGGATGAGCATTGTAGTGCCAAACAGAGAGAGAGAGAGAAAGGTAATACAGACTGTGTACATATTTATTCAGTGGCGGTGAAAAGATATACCGAGACCGAAACAGAAACCGACAGAACGGAGGAGAGATGAGTTGAGATGAGAGGAGAGCACCTTTTGTGCATCTCATTTTTTATTGCATGGAATGGATCCATGATCCGTCCATCCATCGACAAACGAAAAAAGAAAAACGACCGAGGATCGAGGAGGATAAAGATGAGTACGGAGGAAGAATGAGGAATGCAAAAGTATTTTGAGTTTCTTTGATGTTTCATCTTGTTGTACCAGCATTTGGAGCAATAGAGCAAGAATTTATATGCATATTATTATTTTTACGTGGTATTTCTAGTTTCTAGTTTGTAGGGAAAAGGATTCTTCCTCTTTCCTCTTTCTTCTTTTATATGAATTTTGAATAATATGATATGATATGATATCGTATGAATATGAGAATATGAGAGGGAGGAGACGATGAAGAAAAACCAAACCAAAAAGTAGAGGGATTGAAAGAGTGTAGCGCATAATATATAATATATCATGTGTGTATACTGTATACACGTGGAGGAACAGGAAAAGAAGGATGATGTTGAATCTTGAGTCTTGAGTCTTGATATTTATCCTGTGACATTATACGACCAAAATATAAATGTACAAGTAAATAAGAGTATAAAGTATAAAATACAAAATGCGTATGTAAACACATGTGAAAATGTGCATATATATTTTGTTGGACAGGTGGACAATTTCTCTCTCTATAATAATTCCAATGGATCTGAATGTGTTTTGAGTATAGAGTTTTGAGTCTGGAGATTTGGGATTTGAGATTTGAGAAAAAATGTGTTTAAATGCTTTGACTCATCTAGCATCTAGCAGTCTAGCATTTCATTTTATATAGATTTTTGGTTGCAGGTTGGAGGTTGGAGGATGGAGGAGAAATATTAGAAGAAGTAGAAAAATCCCCCGCTGCTTATTTTATAGAACGTCCAGCAGAGGAAAGACGATACGCGAGCATCCTCATCATAATCACAGTCTCTACATTGTCCAATGTCCAATCTTGAGTGTTCAATGTAAAATATAAAATGTAAAGAGACCAAACCAAATTTGAGATTCTGGACTCCAGAGTCTCGAGTTTAGAATTTAGAGTGTAGATCTTGACAATCTGTTATTGAGCAAAAATCCCTCTATTTTGGTTTCTCCACTCGTTTTTTCATGATTTGTGAGGACATTGGACAAGAAAAGGGGTACTTGTATCAGGCCACACATCACACTCTCTCTCTCTTTCTGTCTGTCTCTTTCTTCCCCCTCTCTCCTTATTTTCACTTGTTCTGGTCCTGGTTCTGTTGTTTCTTAAATGTCTCTAACTCTTTCCGCTTTTCCTTTTCTATTTCCTTGGGTTTTCGTCCTGTCCAGTCCAGTCCGATCCAGTCAGATCCAATCCAGTTCATGTCCACGTCCAAGTTCCAAAAATAAATGGACATTTTGAAATCTCGCCCTTCCTAAAATCCTAAAAAAAGACAAGAAATCTCTAGTTTCTGGTTTCTATTTCTGTGTTTTCCATTCCTATTTCCATTTCCTATGTATTATTATTGTATATTGTGTATTATGTATTCCAATTTCCATGTCCATCTACAATCTACAGTTGTAGTCCGTAGTCCAAATAACCCTTATTTGATTTGCATGAAATTGCATTTGTCTTTCCAGTCCAAATTCCAAATTCCATGCTGTCCATCCATCTCTTTCTCTCACACACAATCTACAATCTGGAATCTAGAATCCACAACCTCTTTTATTTTCCCCCCTCCATCCAGTTTCCACTATTTACTGGAGAAATAACAGTAGTATTTATATCGAGAAATCTATAATACATTTTTTACGGGTACATGATACATGATGCATGATGCAGGAGACGAGAGACAAATCACAATGTACTTTTAAAGATCTTTGCTCCTTGTTATAAAAATGTACATAATATTATTTGTATATTGCCCTAGATTTGCCCTTTCTCTCCACTTGACAATCCACAATACTCAATTTACCATACATCTGTAAACATGTATCCGTAAAAACGCATAAGCAAAAATACACTGCACATAATTCGAGAGCAACAAGGGAAGGGAAAGGAAATACTCACAAGTCAGTTTCAAAGCATAAAACATTTACCATCTACATTATACATTCTACATGTACATACACTATGCAATCTACAGTATACAGATTAGAGACATTGTCAATTCTCAATTGTCAGCACAACTAAGCCAATTCAATTCAAACCAAACCAGTATGTTCAATGTCAATGTTATGATAAGTGCCCGTAGTCCATAGACACAAAATTTCATTTATGACAACTTGTAACGTTTTCTACTGGATTTTTACTGAAATTGCTACGCATAAAACCATGAAATATTCCGACTCATTTTGTCACAACTTGATTCTGGATTCTTGATTTTTGATGGATCTCAAATTCTCAAATTCCAAGTAGAATGGTACATATTATTACCAAGTCATTGTCAATATCAGTATTTTCCAAAGTATTACCATAATATAATATAAAATTCCAAGTACAAAATACCAAATATCAAAAGAGTCTAGAGTCTCGAGTCAAGAGTGGAAAAATATTGAAACATAAATAAATAGATTAGTAAAAGTCGTAATAAATCTAGGTATAAAAGAGCAAACACACAAAGAGAACAAGAATGCAGAGTACTTTGCATGCATTTTCTATGAGGATTCAAGCTCAAGCTCAAGATTCGAGATGTGAGATTCAAGTGTACTTTTTACACTAATCAAAATATCCGTAATCTGTAATATGTAATATGTAATGCTCGTATGGATTATGAATAGGGAATAGTGGATTGGGGATTGTGGATAGGTTGACGTTTTTTTACCTCGCTCTCCTCATCTTTTTTATAGATCAATGTTCATATTTTTCATACTAGATCCAATCCAACACACACACATGTGTATGTATAGAAACTAGAAACAGACACTCTATGGTGAAGTATAAAATATAAATTATGTGATGTACATTCTACATTGAACGTTGAAGATACATGTTGGTCCCTTTTTTATGACGTGATATTAAATTATTATTGGAACTAACGAAACTAATCGATGAAATATTGGACAAAATTATTGTTCGGATGAGACAGCAGGGAGTCTTTTTCTCTCTCTTTTACAGCCAACTATCAACTATCTCACTATCGCACTATCTCAGTAACCAGAATCACAACCAAAACCAGAACCAGCGAACAACCATTCTGGTTCCTTTTTTCTACGCGTACTACATATACCTATACTGTCTATTATATATGAGAATGTGTGGATCATCCTGCTGATCATCTCGAGTCTCGAGTTAACTATCTAGGTGATGCAGGGCAAAAAAAACAGTACAATGTACAATACAATATTACATCATCGTCCATCGAGAACACATTGAGCCGTCTTTCTTTCTATTTCCTCTGTCCATCTTCCATCTATATCTACTGTCTACCTACAACTACAAATTCAACTACAACTACAACTACAACCAATCCATCTAGTCGTCCGTTCCTTGGTCCGGTCGTTGAGTCTAGAATCTAGAATCTAGAACCCAGAGTCTCAAGTCGATACATTCATTACCTTACGTGAGATCATTCTATTACTAAATAATATCGTATGGTTGATTTTTATGGAGTCTGGCAGATCAACTCGTACTTTTTCCTTTTCGTTCTGGTTCACTGTTCACTGTTTCGGCTGAAGGTTGACTGATTGCCCATATCCACACACATACCCATGTGTACCATATCTCTCTATATCCCTGTATCCATGCTCAATGCTCAATGCTCAATCAACACAAGAAACCGTATTCGTATTCGTATTCGTACAAGAAGGAGACGAAGAAAAAGTGACGTTATAGACAGATCCCGACTTTTCTCTTAATCAGACGAGTTAATTTTGGTAAGGAAACATGTGGATGACAGCAGTCATTGATGGAGTGGCTCAATACATTCTACATTCTACTTTCTAGATTCTGGGTAAAGATCAGGAACAGAATCGAGAATCTAGAACCTGGAATCTAGAATCAGGTTGTGGTAAAGAATAGTAAAGGAATGGTCTAAGAAACTACTGGATTCTGGATCTGGATACATAAGACAGTTGATAGGAAGTACAAACGTCTTTTACAATTTATAATACATAGGTAAATGTATTATAGAAGAGTAGGAAGCAGAGAAAATTCTCTGGGTAATGTTTTTTGGTATTTATTTGTGTTTGTTGGCTGTTGGCTGTACACAGGAGATATGTTTAATGTGTAATGTGTAATATAACATTTCCCGAGTGGTAATCGCCCACTGGATGTTTGATGCTGGATGGATGGATGATACAAGATAATATAATAATATGTAGTAGTTACAGTTGTTGGCTGTTGGTTGAAGGTGGAAAGGAAGAAAGGGAAGGGAAAAAAGTGATGGATTCTTTCGTGACAAATTCTATTTGGCAAGACGTAAAGTAGTAAAGAAGAAACTGGAGGAATCACAAGGGAGAGGTAAACTTGGTTATTGACGATTTCGATGAAATTTTATGGAGTTGTAAGCCCATAAATAGTCTGTATACTTTTTCTCTCTCTGCCTCTGTGTTTTCTGTATTCTCTGTACTCTGTATTTTGTGTGGGAGAAGATAGACGATGGAAGATGAACGAGGAGAATATGCTATCGTGTCTTATGTCCTATGGTATGAAATACAGAGAGTGTGTGTCTATGAGTGTGTGGTAGTGGGAGACAGACATTAAAGTCGGTGGTTTGGTTTGGGTTTGGGTTTGGGTTTTTTCCTCCTGTGTGTACGTTGTATGTGTCGGAGGTTCACAAGTCGGAGTTCCAAAGTTCCAAAGTTCCAATCCTCCCATTTACGAATACGAATTCCCGGCTTCTTAACATCTCTCCTTCGCTAACCAATACATCATGCATTAAATAATGCATAAAGCTAGCTCACAGCTACCCTGTTGTGTTTTATCTCTTCTTTGCGGATTCTCTTCTCATTTTTCTTTCTTCCTTTGACTTGGCCTTAGATTTAGATTTGGGTTTGGGTTTGGATTTGGGTTTGGATTTGGATTGAAGTTGTGTATTGTAGTTTGGAGGAGTATAATTATTTTCGGAAGAAAGAGAGAAAAAATGATTTTGCACTCACTCCTTCGGCTTCTATGTTCTATTTTGTATTTTGTATTTGTGAGTTGAGTTGAGTTGTGCTCAAATAAAAGATTAGGGAAAATAAAAAGAAACGGAAAGAAGAAGGCTGCTGTTTCTAATACCGTACAATTTTATTGCCGTTCATTTTTAAGCTATTTTCTACAGTCTAGACGCTAGACTCTAGAATCTAAACTCTAGAATCTAGAATCTAGACTTTACACTACACTTTGAAAACTACAGACAATTTCCGACTTGAATGTGTAAATTGCGCATATTTGACTTGAATCTTGTATTCCATTGTATTGTGTGTTGTATCATGTATGTATGATTGTATGATTGTATGGAATATAGATGGATTTTTTTCTCCCTATTTCTATCGTCTATCGGTTTGATTACACAGTGCACATGATGTGATATGATATGAATATACATGATGATAATATGGAGGGGAATTTTTATTCCCATTCCTACTCTCTACTGCTTCTCTCTCTGTTGTTCTGTGCTCTGTTTGGTATTCGTTATTCGTTATTCCTGGGTAAGCTTGACAATGAAAATGAAAAGGAGAATGAATATCCAGAGGAAGAGGAAGAAGCGAGTGGAGAAAAAAATAATACAGAAAATATTCATAAAACTTTGGAAGGAATATCTCTTCTTCCTTCAACTTGACACATATTAATCTTGTGTATTGGGATCACTGCAGATCTGCATCCACATCCACATCTAAATCTAAATCTAAATCTAACTACTCATTCCACAGCCTCAATCCTCAATCTCAAACAAGAAGCAGAACAAGAATATATCTATAGATATAGATGTATCATCATACCCATTTCCAAGCTCCAAACATATTCATTATTCATTCATCATTCATCAAAGGCCTATACCCTATAGACGATACTTTATAGACGATAGACGATACGCTACTTAATACAATGTAGAATATTCACGTTTAGTGATTCGTAAACATGGCGCAAAATATGACTTTTTTCATGTTTCTCTCTCTCTCTCGGTAAAATATTTCGTATTGCTCAATCTACAATCTACAATCCTCAATCCAGAATTTACAGGATACTTTTTTACAGTTTCCTCATTTTGACTTGTGTTTACATTCTACATTCTACATTCTAGATTGTACATGTAAATGTACATATTGAAATGATTCATTGTTTCAAGTACGGAAAGTCATGGAGAAGTGGGATTCTAGATTCTACCTCATTTATATGCATCGGTGGAACAAGAACAAAAACAATTATCAACCAAACCATTTACCATGTGCCTTTGATTTAATTGATTGCTCTCTTACGTCATACCATCAACATCAACATCACGGACATGATTTCGACAGATGGACATTTTACATGTAGTATGTACAATATACAAAGTAGAAAGAAACCTACAGAATATTACGTTAGGCCTTTAGCCTCGTGTACTTTTTCATTAAATTTTTTTAATGGATTTATTGTAGTAAATCAACAATCAAATGAACTTGATTTACTTTGTAAGTATATATATTCCTTATTTATTTTTAGTTGTTCATTGTTGATTGTTCATTGTTGATGCAAGCAGATGATCAAGGTTGAACGTTGAACGTGTGCCATTTCCATTTTGACTCTCACCAAGTACCAAAATACCAAATATCAAACCAATTATTAGACATTGGACGTTGGACATTAGATAAGGTTAAATTAGCAAGTTGACAAATAAAACAATCTGAAATGGTCCATGTCTCATTGTGTTCCATATTTGAAAGGAATACAAATCGCTCTTCATGTCACTAAGATCCTCAGGTTTTTTGCAGCATTTGACATTTGGGACAGTTACAGCTTAATCAACAGTCTACAATATTATTGTACTTTGAACTTGAGACTGGTCTCGAATCTCGAATCTAGAGTCGATTTGATGTTGCAGTCGAATAATATTTAAATGGTGTGTACTGTAACTGATTCAGCATATTTTGTGAGCTTTAAACAACTGCGTGCATTTTGTTACTTCATGTCATTGACTCGTCCGTTTTTACCACAGAACCCAGAATAAAGAGGAAAACTTAAGAGAAAAGTGAGAATTTTTTCCTATTTTTCTTCAAACTTAGCATAGCTTCAAATACCTATTCTTTACTCTTTACTGTTGTTGTTTTCAAGTAAATGGAAATTGTTAATGTTCAACCACGAGTACTCATAATCATAATAATACAATGTAGTGGCAAATGGGAAGTGAAGAATGTAGGTGCAAATGTAGAGAATACAAAATATAGTACTCGAGTATGTATCTTATACTCGGCTTTTATTTAGCAGATAGGTTAAAAGTACTTGAAGATACAGTAGAATCTAGAATCGTACATTTAATTTGTACAGTCTACAGAAATCTACATCCATTTAACATTTAGAGCTTTTTAGCATAATCGCTTCACACGCAACACACAACTCAAAAACTCACAAGAAATTATATAGACTTCATTAATTTTCCTAGGCTTTTCCTCCTTACTCCATTCTTCACTATACATTATTGCGCTTGTTCACTCGTTTGCTTCATTTGTGAAAAAATACGTATTAGTTTTGGTTTGGTTTAATCGTAATCGTTATCATAATATTTAGTCTTAAGAATAATAATAATACAAATACGAATAGGAATATTCACGCAGATGCAAAAGTGTAATATGCAAGAAGCAACAAGTTTAACAAGTGGAAAAGCGAGCACATTTAAATGTTAATCTATGAGTTCAACTTGCACTTGGACTTTTAAGTTTTGACTTTGAGTGTTTCCACTTTTTTTTCTGCTTTTTTCTCATTCTCCACGTTTTCTATTTCATCCAATTCTTTGCTAAACATTGTTGGTAATTTGTAGTGATGTGGATGTTTGGGTTGAATTTATTTATGCAAAAATCATAAAGTCACAGGAAATATGATGAAGATAGGATTTTTGATTATTTTTTATGCCTACCATTTACCTTTTATCATGTACCATATAAATGTATTTAGTATCCTTCCATTTAGCAACCATGTATAATGAATAATGAACCATAGACGTCTAGAGTCTAGAATGAGAGTCTAGAATGAGAGTCTCGAGTAGATATAATATTTTCCATATTTGATACTTGTTTCTACTGTTCACTGTTCATGGGCCCTGTTTAAACCATGTTGATTGTTCATTGTTCATACTATAAATTTTTACTCATAAGGATCCGTTTACCATTCCTAATGAGACGCATCTTTTTTCCTTTCTTTTGGTACCATCATCATCTAATGACGACACTTATAATGTCAAATTGATTTCAGGCCTCTTTTGCCATACCATTTCGTGATTCTGTTTTTATTTATATGCACTTACACTCCACGGCACCGTAGATATTCTAGATTCTAGATAAATGTTAGCAGAAGGCAGCAAAATAAGTACAAATGTTTCTACTCCGACTCATTCTTCATCCGCATCTCTCTTTTCCCTTTATTTTGGACTTTGGATTTTGGACTAATGGGCAAGTTTTTGGGGGTAGTTGGTTTTGGTTTTGGCTTTGTTTTTGTTTTGGAAAGCAATGAAGTGGAGTATGAATTTCACAGATCTACGGATTTTATTTATATCTTCCTCCCATATTCTAGATTCTAGACTTTATATCCAATATCCATACACTGTGTATAGTTCTTGTTCTTGTGATCGTCTTCCTATTTGTACCCATCAGAGGGAGATGAAAAAGAGAACAATACACAATACACAATAGACTACAATGAAAGGCCAAGCCAAGGCAAAGGCAACGATCATGACCAAAGTCTTTGAGGGGTAATAAAATGTGAGGTATTTTGAGGGAAATATCCGAGTCTTTTGATTTTTCCCCTTTGAGCGTTTCCATGGTCGTTCTTACGTGGTCTAAGTGCCTGTTTAAAAGACGGCAAAGGCCTGTGTACGCTGTGCACTGTATAGTATATAGTGTACAGTAAATAGTAAATATACCAAGAATCTAAATCTAAGCATAGAACTCCCAAACAAACAAATATAAAGAGAAAGAGAATGAGAAAGAGAAAAACTAAAGCTAGAGATAGAAAATATAGATGAAATGAGATGAGAAACGGAGAAATAAAGTCCAAATACTGTTTAAACAAAAGCAAGAAAGTGAAGGTCGGGGGTAGACATATAGTACACAAGACATAGAGGTGAAAAAGTATAGAGTATGGAGCACATGTGAAGCGATCTGACTCTGACTCTGAAGTTAGAGAAGGAAAGCGCCACAATTGCCAATAAACAAGAGGAAACTGAGGATGGACATTGGACATGGAATGAGTCAGTGGGTGAGGTAGATAATGTTTGTGGTGTCTCATGTTTGGTACTTGCTCTTTGGCTTTTGGCTTTTGGTAAAATGGTGAAGCCAATAATGCAGGTGCGGCAAGGAGAAGAATCCGATCCGTTGGGCTCATAAAACTGTGGCCAAGACGATATTCAAAAAGACGATAGAAGGAGCAATAGTTACGATGCAATGTGATACCTTAAGTGGAAACGAAGAAGAAAATATACTAACGAACTGAAATAGAAAGAGAGAGAGAAAGGAAAATAGAGAAAATCCCTTCGGTCACTTTGTAACGGTGTAATGGTGGTGGTGGATCCCCCAGTGTTGAATTGAACTGAACTGAACTAAAAGAGAGTGAGAAACACTATCGTTCCTCACAGACCCATATTTACCAGATATCTTTTTGATTCTTCTCTGGGAAATGTCTTCATTTCACAGGCTTTCCGCTTTATGGCAAATCAATGTTTATGCCTCGTCTATGACACAGACCAAACCAAACCAAACCAAACGGACCAAACACCAAACCACCAGAAACTTGAACAATATTCCGCCACTGGACTTTCCTCTTTGCTCTTTACTCCTGTCTCTTGTGCTGATGGTTGAATTGGTTGCTTTTCTCCTTTTTTTCTATCTATAGCTGTAGATTGTAAATGTGTATGGATGAAAGTGAGAGAGAGGAAGAAAATGAAGCCAATGACTCTGCTTTTCCCCCCTTCTTCTTCTTCTTCTTCTTTTTCTTCTCACATTGGTCATTAATTAGCCGAGTAGAGGCCGAGTGTTGATAGATCGTATCATAAAATGTGCACCAGAACAAACTTTGCACTTTCCACGCTCATACTCCAATGTCCAATGCCCAATGCCCAATGTACATTGTACATCAATGTACACTTGAGTACGGTAGTAAACAGAATCCAGAGAAAGGAGAAAAAAAGAGTCTCGACTTTGGAGTTTGGAGTTTGGAGACAGAGTTGTTGATACGAGGTGTATAATGTAATGTGTACTGTGTACTGTGAATAGTAGAGATTTTACCAAAATAAATCAATGGTGTATTTTTCATGTTTCATCTGTACACATGATATAATAATATATAATATGAAATGTGTATATGAGTGAGCATTGAGCATTGAGCATTGAGCATTGAGCAGGGCCAAGTCCAATGTCCATGACACAACACCACTAACATGGAGAAACCCATTAGATTATGGCTTATAAGTGCATTAGAGATGATGATGGTACTTTTTTTCTCCTCTCTTAGATCTATTTGGCTTTCTCCTTCTCTTTCTCATTGCTTCCTATTTACTATTTACTCTCTCTCTCGTTCTCTTTCTTTATGTTGCTTTGACCAAGAATCAAGAATCCGAATCAGAGTCAGAGCCAGAGTCAGTTGTCATCTTGATAGTTTTTCCCACAAATGTACCGTCAACCGTGTAAGTTATGCGAGCCGTGTAGATGTGTAGATGTGTAGATGTGACCCCTCAGTTCAGGTCATTTTCGGTCACTTTGGCCAACATATAAATTTCCTCTAAGAGGTTCACATTCAGGATGAAGCATGAACCCCAAACACCAAACACCAACCACCAACATATATATAATACATATGGATGCAATAAGCAGCGGCAAAAATATCTGTAGTACTGGAAACTGGAAGAAGAAGAGGAGTGAATGGCTTGGAGTGAAATGGCCATAAAAATAAACTATACGAATGGATTCTTTTCGCCTGTAAGGAGCAGAAGACGAAGAAGAAGAAGAAGAAGACAGCAGGCTAAATGAAGGGGCTTAGAAGAGCCTTTATATCATATCGAATTATTTGGACTCCAATTGGACTTTTTCAAAAGTCCAACCAACTCTGCCATTCTCTTGTCCTCTTGTTCTCTGCTTCTCCCGCTTGCCATTCTCATTCTCATTCTCATTCTCACATGACATCTCAAACAAAATACAGCTCTTCTGTTTGTACACACAAACACTGATATTACACATACGCTTTCAGAATTCCACCAAATATTATTATCACATTGCTCCCTCTTCCTCCGTCTCCGTTTCCGTCTCGTTCTGTGATTCTGGTTCTGTCGCACTCATTGCCACAATCATATCCTCGTATAGAATATTAGTGATCTACATTATACATTATACATGGCCCAGTGTAATAATGGGCTGTATGAAATGAGAAGGGAGGAAATATTATGGAAAAATATTGTGTTGTAGATATCTTACAAACCGCCGAGCTTTTCCCTGCATAATCTTTAGCTCCATTTCTCTACTGTCTATTGATACCCGTGTATTTGTATTTGTATCTCTGCGTATTGAGCATTGAGCATTGAGCATTGAGTATATGTACATAAAGAACATAACTTGTTTTCTTCCCATCGTATCACATGATACGTTTATTACGTACATTATTACACATCTTATATACAACTTACAATCTACTGAGTAGTCGGCATCGGTGTTGGTGTTGGTGCCGATTCTACTGGAGTTGGAGTTGGAGGCAAAGATTCAAAGATGAAGATGAAAAAACGCTTATTTTCCATCTCCAAATGATGACTTTAGAAAAACTTGGGCAACTATAGAAAATAGAAAGAGAATGGAGATGAGAGAAGAGAGAAGAAGAGTTTAATCCACGCCTTTTCCTTCCATCACACATCTCAGATGACATCTCAACAAACACACTATTATGTTGATGATCTCCTCTTTCCTCCTTTCTTCTCTCTTCCAGTCTCCAGTCTTCACATTCAACCATCAATGCAAACCAGCCTTTCTCATTTTCTTCGTACTTTCCTCTCTTCTCTCTTCTCTCTCCTCCGACTCAAGGCTCAAGACTCCAAATTCAAAGCTCAAAGCTCAAAAAACTCGGTTGAACATTGAACATGCAGCCGAAAGCCAACCCGAGAGCTTCTGTATTCTGTATCCTGTGCTATCAGTTTTTTTTAAACTTGAACCTTATGTGAAATATACGATAGAAAGGATGAATGAATTTTTCCTCTGGAAAGAGTACAAGTTTTGTTAAAATTAAAGTAGATTGCACGAGCTCTAGATTCTAGATTCTAGACTCTAGATTGCAGATTGTAGATTGTAGATTGTAGAAATAAAGAATCGATTACATGATTCTTCTTTTCCCTTTTTAATATGTATAAATCTGAGCCATTACACAAATTATTTTCTGGTGAAAAACAGCAAGCTATATTTTCAATTTTCATTTTAATAATCGTTCACCCTTTTTCTCGTTGGTTGATGGGATGAATGTGGAATTTTGAACATGGAATATGGAATGATTATTACAAGTGTTTGGAATTGGATAGCAAAGAGTGAGGAGTGCATGTGATCAGGATGATGCTGATGATGTGATGGCGGATTGACTTTGTGTGTGGTGGATTAAGTTTCACTCTTTGACTTGGTAAGAGTTTGGGTTTTGGGTTTGGATTTTGGTTTCATTCGACGTTTGGTGTTTGGTGTTTGGTGGGCATTGGAGCAAGGAGAAAAGAGAAGAGACAAGTGTACAAGTGTATCTTATGTATTTTAGGAGTGTTGAGATGGAAGAGAGAGATCAACGATCAACCGAGGGAGCTCAAAATTCGAAACTCGAAGCTCAAAGCTCAAAGCTTAAATCACAAAGCTCAAGTCTCAAAGCTTGAAGCCAATTATCATTTTTTAAATGGTAACATAAAGCTCATCTATCTATTTCATCTGATACTCTGATATTCTGATATTCTGATATTCTGTCAGTCTGTCCTCTGTCTATAAGTTGGAATAGGAATCGGAACAGTAATAGTGCTCTTGTTTTATCCTCAACGCCGTGACAATTCTAAACCATAAACCACACTCTACACTCTACTCACTGCTCACACACAAGACAAACAAAAGAGTCTCTTCATCCGAATCCATATTATTTTTCCAGCGGATGAAACGCAGACGTTGGTTTGCTTTGGTTTGCATCATGATGAGACGATGAGATAGTGAGTCGTCAATAGTCAACCACACACATTTCATCGTTTCCGGCCTCCATCTCCATCTCCAACTCCGACTCATCTACTCTCGACTCTACTCTACTTTAAATTCATCTTCCATCTTCCATTTTTCCTCTCTCTCTTCACACTATAAAAAATATGAGGCTTTTGTGCTCTTGACTAGTATTCTAGTACTCTAGTACTCTACTATTTGAATCCATGTCTGGATTGTGGATATGAAAATGGGACTATCGATTCCTTCTTGTCGAATCTTCAAGGTTGATGGCTGTGGTTTTCATTTTCATTGGTGGAGCTGAGGAGCTGAAGAGCGGAGGAGCTGGACCAAGTTGTGAATTTTGCTCCACTAATGCAATACCATCCGCTTTAGTCATTTAGACATTTAGTCTGAAATCTGACATGGCTCATTTCACATCCTCAAGGTGTATTGGCACACCGCTCTACTCTATACTGTCTACTGTCTATACAGTAGTAGTACCTGATTTTTTATACTGGTTCAAGATTCTAGACTCTAGATTCTGGATTCTAGCTACTGCATTCCCTTTCTTCCTTTTATTGTTATTTTTATTATTATTACAGATGAATTCATTATGCAAAGCTCCGAGCACCAAGCACCAAAAAATCTGTGTTGTGTATAGAGTATAGAGCATAGAAAAAATCGAAAGGAAAAACTGGGGATGCAGATGAAAATGAAAATAAAAATGAAATGTATCTCTCTTTGACTTGTATCTGTTTTTATGAATATGAATATCAAGTTGACGTGCTCAGCTCTTAGCTCATGATACGCGATTTTCCATTGTAAATTGTATTAACGTTCAATGTTCAATGCCCAGCATTACAAACTCTTCATTCTCACCGCCTGGTCAAAACTAAAGATATTAAAGATACTAAAAAGATGCATAACACATCACATATAAATACACCTAATGCTCCTTCACGTCTCGAGTCTCGAATTTCGAATCTCGACGCTCGAGTCTCAACTAATCGTCATAAGTAAAAGTCTTATGGATTATTGCAGACAGTTTTTTTCCTCCCGCTCAAGTACATGTAATAGGCAGGTTGCTTTGCTTTACTTTGGTTTGGTTTGGTTTATCTAGTTCTGTTGTGTTCTGTTGTTGTGGTGGGGAAGTTGAAACTGTGTATGTTATTTTGTTGTTCCTTGATGAATTATGATGGGTACATTGTAGGTATTTTGTGTATAGATTATGGATATGGATATGGAGATGTGAATGTAGATGTAATAACAGCTGAGGCTTAAGGGGCTATTCGAGGCAATCCTTGTCGTCGTTTTCATTTTCATTTTCATCTCCGTCCCGTCCTCGTCATTTTCATCTGTATATTTATTGTTGCCCAAATGAGAGTCTTGATGCTGATGATGATGATGACGACTGTGGAAAGAAGTAGCAAACACACAACAGACGGAGCATACACATTATGTAGAGGAAAAGTATTTTAACTGCTAATGGTTAATGGTTACAAAGTTACAGTTGGATCATAACTCTTTCATTTTACAAAAGATCTTATAATTATCATACATGGTAGAGGCTGGATCTCTCTCTCTCTCTCTCTCCCCTCAAAGCTCCAAACTCCAAACTCAAATCAGCTCTTGTTCTTCACCATCACCATCAAAAAGTATCAAGCACTCGATTCTTTTAGCCATGTCCAGAATCTTGAGTCTTGAGTCTAGAGTCTAGAGGTTTCTCATCTCAACTTTGTACACAAATGTGGAAATAAATGGAGATGAAATATAATATATGCGGGAGAAATGAGAATTGGACCAAAAGCTAAGCCCCAGAACTGAGAAATAAAGAGAGATGGAGATTTTGCTGGCATTTTAATACAAATGGCATCTCCGAAAACGTGGAAAATACAACACAATACAATAAAAAGAATAACACATAAAACGTACACATGTGTAATTTGTAATTTGTCCGTATCCATTATTATTTTGTTTTGTTTTGTTTTGTTGTATTTTGTGAGAATGTGTTTCATCTTTTTCTCTTGTTGTTGTTCTCCATGTGGAAAATGTTTAAATGTTGAGTTTCAAAGTGCGAGTGTGAATGTGAGTTTTTCTGGGGCGGAATCATTTTATATTTTTTAGAGTGTAGGTGTGAATTGTGAATGAATCAACCAAAGAACCTCGAATCTCGATCCTCTTTGGTTCTGACGCAGGGAATACAAACATTGGATTGTGGATTGTGAATTTTCGATGTCGACAATGTTTTTTTCTTCTGTTCCATCTTTTATCCCTATCTTCATATCTCCGTCTAAATATCTAAATACTTGTACTCCAACTCACACTTTGACTCGGATATCTCACAATTCCAATTCAATAGGCGAATGATAATAGGCAATAGAATGGAGAATGGAGAGAGAGAAAAGTTTTATTTAAAAAGTCGCCCTTATGTTTCTCACATCTAGCATCACAGATCACAGCACATCTTCTCCATCTTTTTTCTTCCTTTATATGGATTTTTTGGCCTGGCCTTTATTTTTTCAAAGTTTTTGGTTCTAAGTTTTAAGATCAGCTTGATTCTTGAGTCTATTCTTATTTGTATTCCCAAGTTGTTCACATAATAATAATGATAATAATAATAATAATAACGTGCATTTGTGACTATCCATTTCCATATTAAATTTGGTATTAAGTATTTAGTGCGAGCAGACTTGGGACTGTAGTTGTATTGCATTTCCATTCTTTTCTATTGTGTCTTGTGTCTTGAGAATTTTGGGGGAGGAATGTGGTTCACCACCTAAGAAATCCACAAGCAGATATTCATATTCATATTCACATGTGTAAAAGACCGAGAAACTATATGAAACTAGAGACTAGACCCACGAAGTAATGCCGTTTACATGATCATTGTTATTGCCTTTACCTTCCTCCTCCTTTCTGTTCTATTTAGTTGTGTGATTCCTTATTCTTTCCTACTAAAGAGAAAGACAGAGAGAGAGAACGAGAGAACGAGAGACGGAGAAAGAGAGAGGCAGGAGTCATTTTGGATAAAAAGCATTATATTAACATTCTAGACTCATCTTGTCAATATAGCAAGCGAACGTTAAAACTCGGATTTCCATTTCCATCATCCATCTACATTCTACAATCTACACTCTACATTGTACATGAGCAATATGCAGCCCACATCCACATCCATCCATCCATCCATCTATATTTTATTTTACCCTTTACCTTTTACCGAGTTTCAAAGAATGAAATGAAATTAATAGCCATGAGCTATTGTAAACAATGCGACGCAATGAGTATCTACCAGCTACAATGTACAATGTACAAGCAGAGACAGAGACAAAGGCAGAATCAGAACGGGAGGAAAACATGTAGACAAAATTCCACAATAATGTTTCACTTGATACATTTTACATTTGATACTGCACCATACCATACAATACAACGTCGTACAGTACAAATTACAATATAATATTCAAACTCACTTTGTTATTTGTTATATCACGAATTCAGAATCTAGAGTACAGATATTTTGTCCTGCTCCATTTTACCTGCTCATTCTCATATATGATGATGATGTGACGTTAGAAGCATGTATTGTGTATTGTGCTCAGTGCTCAGTGCTCAATTGAACCAAAATTAATAGTACAGTATACAATACATATTTATATTGTATATTGTTTCAAGTTGTAATGGGACATGCATCAGACATACACGAATATATGCAGATGAGGAGAGAGGAGAGAGGGATGGAAAAAATAGAGGAGAAACGGAGAAAAAACGTACATGTGAACACATACTATAACAATATACATATAAACACATAAACAGAGAAACACGTACCCATGTAAAATTTTCAGGACAGAAAAACAGGACAAAAACTATGTACACGAGTTTTTACTAAGTTCAGTCCACACAGCTCACAATTTACACACATGCTTATGACCAGAGATTTGAGAATCGAGAATCGAGATTCGAGACTTGGGAGCAAATGAGTAATGTGCAAAGAGTAAAGAGGCAGTGGGAGCGAAAGAAAGAGAGAAATGGAGAAGGCAGGCGAACAAGTTTAGAGTTTAGTTAGGCTGACAATTACATTTGACTACAAGTGACTACTGGTTGCTCTTACTAGTTACTGGTTACTGGTTACTCTTAAACATTAATGATAATGCTAATGCTCCTTTCTACCACAGTTTCTAGTACTCTCTCGCTTAAATATTAAATACTCATGAATCCAACATACACAATACACAATACACAATACACAGCATATTTACTTGTAAATAATTATTACACTTATTGCTTATTACTTTGCCACAAGGACAAGAAAATGAACAGACTACACACAAAATACAAGTACTCTTGAAATCTTTGTCTATCAATGTTTAAAGACAAACCAAGGAGATGTAGATAGATGGATGGATGACGGAAATAATCGGCCAGTGGAACAGTCCAATAGTCCAACAGCCGACTACTGGAAGATTGGAAGATGGAAGATGTAACTTAGAAGATAAACGTCTTGGTCCTAATTTCCAAACCTCCGTGGTTGATTGTCAATAGTAAAAACTCATTATTCTTCATCAGAAAACTGTAGATTGCATAACTAATACACGATTCTACATTCTATATTGGTCACTGATTACCCATCCACCGTCCAGAGTCCTAATGCTCTTTCTCTTTCCTCTATTTCACTACTGGTGAAACTCATTTACCATTTACAAACCAAACCACGGCAAAGAGAGTAGAAGCAAAGCTTAGAATATTATTATTATTTATGTGTAATGTGTATCGAGCATCGAGCAGCTATATGCTTTGACATGACAGGACAGAAGTTGATCATCATTATCATTATCATTATTCCTTCCAGCCAAGTCGCTCACATGAAACCTATCCATCACATTTTCCCCATATCCTTTAAATTTCAACTCTAATAATTCCCCATCGAACCAGTCTTCCAATCCATATACAATATACAACATAGACATGGAGATACAGACTAGACCAAACTCTGTACAGAATTATGACTAATAATAATAAACTAAATTAATCCTTGACGTTTTCCGTCTCCGTCTCTTCTTCCCGTCTTTACTTTTTTCTCTCTGCCCTGTGAATTATTACTAGTGCTTCTGTATTCTGTAGCTATATTCATCGGCGCTAAGCTGTTCAGTGCTGTGCTGTAATAGTAATTGTGATTTTGATTGTTATACTTGCACTTTATATTCTCTCTCTCTGTACTCTGTATATATGGTACAATGTATAGATTTCAAATTTCAAACGTTGAGAGAGAGAGGAGAGCTCTACTCTAATCTATAATAAGAAAGTATAATAGCTATTGCACATTGTATATTGTATATTGTATAGTGTATAGTTTATGCACAATTCAAACTGTACTATTGACTGTGGACTGTAGACTTTGGACTGTGGATTATGAATCATGGATTCGTTCTCCTTCTTCCTTCTTGCATATGCTCAATTTTTTATACATATTCAAATTCGATCCATTTCTGAGATGTGTTCTCAAACAGTCATTTTTTTTCTATTTCCTCTACATTGTTCAACAGAAATGATCTGCATATAATAAAAAAATCATGCACAATGTACAATGTTCATGATTCATAAAGTGAGATGATGCGATGCGATGTGATATGTGAGATGTGATGCATTACGATAGTATCTAATAATAACCAGTACGGAGTATGGAGTATGGAGAAGATGAAAGCTCAGCGACGGAATCCCTATATGTACAATACAAATTGTAAATTGTACATGTAGAACACTTCTCTGTGCTTCTCTGTACTTCTCTGTGCTGCTAATTTCTATTCAGATTTGAATATTTGAAATCCAAAATTTGAATATTTGTAATAGTCAAACTGAACGATACATAATTTTTTATAAGACAGAGTCTTGAGCTTTTGAATCTGGAGTTTGGAGTTTGGATTCTGGAGTTTGGAGAAAGAACAAGATAAATAAATAAATAAATGCGATTTCATGCATACATTATACATTATGCCTCATGAACAACAATACTGGGCATTGAAAATTGAAATTGTAATTGAAAAAAGCCATGGACTGGAAATCGTATTCCTATTCCTATTTGTTTGTTCATTCCGTCATCAAACAATGCAGAGTAGAGAGTGATTGAAAAAAATTATTTACCATGCAATACTCTTGCTATTGCTATTATTATTATTATTACGATATTTGTTATTTGTGTGAAGAGTGTAGAGTGTAGACTGTAGAGTGAATATTAAATTAGAGTAGCAAGTATGACGAAGAACGAAGAAGAAAAAGAGAATAGCTAGAGTTTTTTTTCCAGCTTCCTCTTGACTATTTATTTGTATTCGTATTTGTATTTGTAAAGGTTGGCTATTCTCTCTTCTTTTATCATGTGTATAATGTATAATGCGTAATATATTTTGTAATATATTGAAGTTTCCGAGAAGATATAGAATATCAATCAAAAACTGTGAAATAAATAAATAAAGAACCAAGAAGCAAGACAGAATGAATAGCCTCGCCATGATTTGCATACGGGGTGAGTGAATGAGTGAGGAACAAACAGTAGCCGGAGCTGAAGCTGTAGCAATAATGAGTAAAAATTTAATAGTGTAATCGTCATCGTAATGAAAGCAAAGCAAAGCAAATCAAATCAAAGTAAAGCTTATGTAGATTTTACAAGATGAATCTCTCTCTCTCTCTTTCTCTCTTTCTGTACTATTTATTATTTGTAAAATCGTAAGTGTTATCGTTATCGTTATTGTGTAGAGAGTAGAGAGTACAGTGTACATTGTACAGCGCAATAGATGTGCAATGTACAGAGGAAATCTCCGAGATTATGAGAAGAGATGCAAATGAGGTAGTGAAAGGAGTAAAAATGTAATTCTCACGGGTTTTTTTCTCTTTATTTCTTTCTCGTCGCATTTACGTTCATTTTCATTTCCCGAACCGATTAAGATGAATACAATAAAGCACAGTACAATGCAGTTGCTTTGCATACACATCCATATTCACATGTACGACAATGAGGAGGACGATGAAGAATAAGAAGAAGGGGGAATGCAAATCACGTTCATTTTTGGATTTGAATATTTGAATTTGGACTTTCTATGACCAATGTTAACATTTCATTACGTTGCTCCATACTCTATTCCATTTCACATAACATTACATTACACTACACAAAACACTAGACACTAGACACTAGACGCACAAAACATACAACAGGTGATATAGGTAATAGATTGAACTTATTTGCATCTCGTTTGCATCTTTCCCCTTGTGTGTGTGAGTGTGAGTGTGAGTGAGAGTGTCTCTTACATTCAGCCTACTCAAAGCTCAAAACTCAAAGCTCTGCCGAGATCGGTGTATTTGTGCGTAGTAGTTAAATAGTAGCAGCTCGGATATGTATAGTAATAGTAATAGTAAAAGAATACATGCTTTTATACTCCATACTCCAGGATGAATGGTAGCTATTTCAGATTTCAGCTCCCCCATTCTTAATGAAAGCATTATGTATTATGTACAATATGAATTGTAGCAATGGAACGGAATGAAATAGAAGGATGCAATCATAATCTATGAGAGTAATCGTAATAATAATGAAACCAACAAGAATAATATGCATTTATTTATTTATTTATTTATTTATCAGGGAGCACCCATTAAAATCTATCCAAATTCCGAGTTCCATGATATGCATAATATATTATGGATATGAACAGTAAAATTATGTGTTTTATAAACGGTGCATGTTGGATGTTGGATATAGAATCGATTTATTCCCTTCATCGTCATCGTCCTCGTCATCATCTCCAAATCCAAATTCAAATCCAACTCCAACTCCCCGTCCAATACAGAGTGTCTGATAGTAAATCTGCATATCTAAGGGCTATCCCATAATTTATGCATGCATATTAAACAGGCAATGGATGCTTGTACAAAGTTTCTTGGGAACTCGATCCATATGTACGACGAATGTGCAGGGAGAGCGGAGGATGAATGAAGGTAGGACTGAGTGTGTGTGTGTTTAGGGAGACTTTATCAACTCTTTTGTATAGATTTGGTACATTGGTAAATGTGTGTGTTTGGGTGTACGGTGTACGTGGATACAGAGTACATTTGCTACTTGCTCTATTGGATATTGTCCATAATGTCTAACCGCCAAGATAGATTCATACTTCATTCTCCATTCTCTATACAGCTGCTGTCTCTCTCTCTTTGTATCTTTCTATGCTACCCCTTTCAATAACATTATGAACAGTCTTTTCTTCATTCACAAGTCTAGTAGGATGAATATGTACTTGTCTTTTTCTTCTCACTCTCACTGTCTTTCTTTCTTTCTTTCTTTCTGTTCTCAATACTTTACGCTAACTTTTACTACAGCCATAAGACAGAAGAAGAATCACGATCATGATTCTACATTCTCAATGAAAATTTCTCAGTCTCATCTTTTTTACTCTCGGTGCTTTGATTTGGATTTTGATTCTAGTTTCTAGTTTCTATGGCTGAGATTGGTATCGATATTGATACGGATTTTCAAATTCAACTTGAGCTTCTATTCTAATTTTATGCTACAAATTTGAACTTTGCATTTCATATTTCTTGTTGATAATAAAAGAAGGTGAATCCTCTATCTTTGCATACATTATGGATCGTGTGAGTTTGCATATTATTTACTATTAGAATTCAGAGCGTCTTCTTCCAGTTTCCAGTTTCCAGTCTTTTGTCGTCTCCCATTAGTTGATGGAAATGGTTCATTATGTCATTCACATGATGCTTAATACTCAGTACAAGAATGATACTACGTAATATTATATATTGAGCGTATATTGTATATTCCTTTTGATGTGTAACCTGAGACTTTGATTTTTTATGCACTTGCACCAAACTCCATTTGATATGATTTGATATTTGATTCATCTTTTTTCTCTTCTCATTTCTCATCTCTCACAAATCAAACACATTTATTTATTTATTTACGTGCTCATTTTAACACTCGTCTCTAATGTGGAGGATAATTTGAATATTTGAATATTTGAATATTGATAATTTGAATAATGTACCTATGATATGCAAAGTACATTACATTATATTATATTATGTGATATGGTAAAGGTGCATCAATATCAATACATTTTATCTCTGGGAAAAAGTAAGGCACAATAACATACACGATACACTGTACATAGTATCTCGAGTTGAGTTGAGTTGATACTCCTCTCTCATTTGAATACGGATCTTTGTGTTTTGTGTGTTGTACATTGAAATGAAATTTGAATGTATGCAAAATAGATGTGTAAGATTAACGATTACGAAATGAGAATCGAACATTATATCATAGATACAGGATGTACACTATAGAATACATAGGTGTGTAAAATGACAGTGTAAGTGAATGAATGAATGAATCTGTGTGTGTGTTTGTGTCTTTGTATGAATGAGCAGCGCATAATATAAAATATAATGTACCATACAATGTACAAGATACAAGCATAATACAAAAAGACTATGGTAAAGACTAGAGACTAGAGACATGACAATTTACAATATTATTCCAAGTGAATGAGCAGAGAATGAACATTGAGCATTGAGCATTGAGCACTCATATGAAAATGTGGGAAGTGGGAAGAGCTTCGATTGTGATTGTGATTGTGAATGAAAGATATTGAAGACATTGACCAGCTTAATGTTATGTAATTTACATGCATGCATATTTACACTGTTTAATGTATTTACTGTATGCGTGCAGAATAGAGTAGATAAGATTTATCTGTATCCATGATATTGACAATTGAAAATTGACATGTAATCATCAAAATGTGTTTTCTATTTATCCGCATCCTCTTTGTTCAAAGACATGTAGATAATACATAATACATAATAATAATGTGTAGAGTGTAATGGACAAAGAAGTTGAAAAACAAATCAAAGTTTTTCCCATGGTTTCTTTCTCCATTTGAAATTTGAAATTGTACATTCTACATTGTGTACAATATTATTATTGTACGTACCGTATGTATTTTTTGTCATTATGTGGAAATAAAAGTAAAACTGCTGTAGCTGTAGGAGTGGATTTTTTGGAAGATGCAAGATGTTTGCATGTGTGTTTATTTAAGTATGAATTGACGTGGACTTGACTACTGACTGCTGACTGCTGACTGTTCACTGTTCACTGATTTCTAGTTTCTGGTTTTCCACGTATTAGCTAATGTGTTGTCTTCTGTCTCCTACTCCTCATGCTCATGATTATGATGATGGTTTTGTGTTTGTGTTTTTGCTTGGTTGGTTTGGTTTGGTTATGCTTGGCCTTGGTCGAAGCTAAAAGTGCATGCTCAACTTTTCTAGATCCTAGATCCTAGATCCTAGATTCTAGATAGATGGTAATGGGCGATTTGGAAGGAATATCAGTAAATGGTCAGTGGCAAGAATGGAGAATCGAGAATAAATCTAGAATCTAGAATCTAGGAGACAAAATACAGATATCGTTCCTTATGAAAAAATCAAAGAGTGATATAAAGATAGAAGAGAAAAACAGTTGGTTCGTCATTTGTTTTTCAAGAGTGACTGCAACAGTAGCAATAGAAGTAGAAGTAGCAGTAATAGTAATAGTTGTGGATCGTGAATGGAGATGATGAGAAAAAATCGGGGAGCAATAGCCCTAATGAATTAATGGGGACTTTTAGTCATTTTATTGTGAACGGTTCGTTTATTTTGTCGTTTTGGTTTCGTGAAAAAATGACAGAGTTTTTTTCCCTTCTTTTCCTCTTCTTCTTCTCCTTCTTTCTGTCTATTTTATTATGACTGCATACATACATATATAGATATGTAGATATAGATATGTATATTATTTTTCCTGTACACATGCTTACTTTTACACTTGCTTGGTCGAACATGGACAGACATGAATGCCACGGACATTGGCTAGAAGCTAGAACGACAGAGACAGAAACAGAGACAAGTTGAAGTACTACAGATAGAAATAGTAGATAGATCCACCAAACCAAACCAAACCACACCACACATATGCATATATATTCCACATATTTATACCTTTGTTCATATGAGCATGGAGGACTGAATACTGGGTCTGAATTGGCCACAACACTAACGCTAACGTTAGAGTCAAAGTAAAATAAATGGCCGGATAAGACATGATCATGATAGCAATCAAATCGTTTTTTATATCTATTTACTTATTTATACATATATCTATATCTATAATAATATAATATATTATGCGTTTACTTTATTTTACTTAATTATTTCTTGATTCTATCCATTATCCACTAGCCGTCCAACAGTATTTTTCCCTCATGTCGACCGAAACGTCACGCTAATATATAAAAAGAATGGAGATGTGTGTAATGGGTAATGGGTAAAACACATAAATATTATAGTTGATAGTTGCTGGGTGAGGTTTGGAGTTTGGAGTTTAGAGTTTGGGTTACATCATGACGACGGTCTACGATCTATTACATTACATTCACAATTCACAGGTGCATGAGAGAAACAGAGACAGAGGGAGAGAGACCATTGAAATTTCAATGAATTTATATCAGATATTTTACAATTCGAACAAACCCTTTGGAATTTGGAATTTGGAATCCGAGTCCACAACGATTTTAGAATTTAGGATTTTTACCTATTTTATTTTATTATATTATCGTCTCTGTCTTTTGCTTATTTTCATGTGTACATGGATTTTTATCATTCTTTATGTTTTCTTCTCCTTGTCCTTTGAGCACATGTCTTGATCTTGAACTTGACATGTCTTTGAATTCAAATTTGTGGTTTAATGTGGGTAAATTCCTCTTTGTGTATTTAGTACTTAGTACTTTGTAGTTTGTAATGAATTACATAATACATAATGCATAATGGATAAACCTACTCCAAATATTTGTGTTTCTGGTTGTGTTTCTCTTTTGTAGATATTATGTCATTCAAGAAATTAGTGAAAAAAAGACAGACAACACGAGAGCAGGTAGAAGGATCTTTACCCTATTTCTAATTCAAGTTCCATCGTGCTCTGTAATCATCCATCGATACTTGAGACTAGAGACTCGATACTCTAGATTTGAGACTTATCATAATATTAAAAATGAGACCAAATCCGCGGTTGGTTGCCGATTGCCTGCTTGCGTAATGCTCCTTGTTCTGTGATCTGTCATTTCTCTTTTCTATATTATGAACAAGTATGGTGTATGGTGTAAAGGATCATTTTTGTCAATCGAGGATCCTTATCCTTGCCGATACCGATGGTTGATGGTCGGTGGTCGATAGCGGATATTTGGGTTGGGAGAAGAAATAGAAGAATAACTCTGACTGTGTGTCTATTCAACATTCTGTATTCAGTCCGCAGGTAAAAGTGAACTGAAGGGGTTTTTTGGCGTTTCTATCTGTATAATAAGAAGAATCGGCCTCGGTTCATGGGTTCATGTTCATGTTCATGTGGATAAAAAATAGTCAACACTGTCGACTGTCGAAAAATCGGCCGTCTTGAACTAACGAACCTTCCATGAATCACAAATCCCAAATCCCAACTAAATACCTAATACCCACATAAAGCCAAAGCCAAAACCAAAACCAAAACCAAGTAAAAGGTAAAAGCAAACGAAATTGAACCAAACTAACATAAAATTATATTTATCCATGTCCATTGTCCATGGCATTGCATGGCATGGAAAGGAAAAGATAGAGACTCGAGACACACCCAACCTGGAAATTAATACACACAAATCCATATGCATGTGTTCTGTGTACTTTGATCATAAACGAGTATCTATATGAGAAATTTAGTGCAACTCTATACTTTTTTTTCACTTGTTCAAAGCTCAAAACTCAAATCTCAAAAACTATTCAAATGCTCAGGTAGGAACCATAACACACCACACACACACGCACCAAACCAAACCATCCACATAGACAAGGAGTAAAGAGTAACAGTGAGAGGCAGAGGCAGAGTGAGACCGAGAGTCAGGTGCCCAACAACTTGTTTTCCTGATTGCTTAACCATTTAGTATTACTATTTACCATTTAATATTTAGTGGGTACATGAGCTGACTTGACTTGACTTGACTTGAGTTCTAGAGTTCTTGAGCTAGTGTTGGTGTTTGTCTTGGTGTTTGTGGACCATTTCAAAAAGATTATACATTATTTATTTCGCCCTTATCATTTTCACAATACATGAAATACATGAAATACATGAAGTGAAATAATATAATATAATATAATCATGATAATATAGAAGAAAAAAACCCTTTAATTCATATAAATGGATTAAATATTCCTCTTCATCCTTTATTTTCAAATGCAATCCTTCATCATTAATATTATTATTATTATTATTATTCGTCTGGTCAATCTCAGTGTCTCTGTCTCTGTCTCTGTGTATCTTTCTGTGTGTGTGTAGCTGTAGGATGTAGAATGTAGAATGTAGATATTTGGGTACACTCCTTCCTATTAATTTTTAATAAACGGACACGAGATTTCTTCACACATAGACAAACACACTGTATCACTGTATCATTACATACTACACATACTATCTACAAACTAACATTGGCATTGTCATTATTATCATTACCATTATTATTACAATAAAAGTCAAAAAGGCAAGTGCTTTGTCCTCGTCTCGCATCTTTGCAGAACAACTATATCTATTTTATTATATTTTATATCATATCATATCATATTTTATATATTATATAGTGGACCAAACCTTAGCAAAGTGAAATTTAAATGTAAATGCTCATGTAAAATGATACTGTGCCACGTACCATACCATTGAGCATTGAGCATTGAGCATAAAAACTCCGTTTGATAAACAACACAGAACATTATATATTGTATATTGTATGAATCATGATAGAATGATACACGCTTTGGATTTTGGATTGGACTCAGCCTCAACGAACAACGAATAGGATGAAATGAAATGACCAAAGGGTAGCAAACCCAACCAAACCAAACCAAACCACAGCACAGGCATGTCGTAATCTTAATACATAATATATCATATCAAGTATAATCTAATATCACTATGGACTATGGACAAAGATTGTAGATTCTAGATATTATACTAATGATAATTTATGTAATCAGAAGAGGACAAAAGTGCGTTTTAAAAGATTGAACCAACTAACAAGTTTTCCCATTTCCCATTGTCTCTGACTCTGACTCTGTCGTTGTCTTTGTCTTCTTCTTTCTTTCTTTCTTTCTTTCCTTTTACCACTGGTTAGATATTGTTAGGTATAGTTCTTATTCCATTCCGTTTTCCGTCACCCTTCATAATCACCCTCACCTATTATATTGTATTATATTATATTCATGCAGAATGTAGATTCTTCAATCTAGATATCTATTGTAGATTCTAGATTCTAGATGACACGTGTAAGGTCTATCTACAACTGTACTGTATGTTGTATGTTGTATGTACATGGAAATTTTATCCTTTTTGATCAAAATCTCATCCTTTTCCCTCTGACTTGGATTTTTTGACATTGTCAACTTTTGACTTGTTTTTCATGTTTGAGCAATTATTTATTATTTTTATTGTACATGTAAAGGGTTTATGTGAACTGTGGACTGTGAATTTCATTTAAATTTGAGCTTTAAACATGAAAAACCCCCGCTCTGATTTATGATTCATCAGTTGTCAATTGCCAGTACATAAAATACAAAGACACTTTACAATTCTCAATTTATTATGCATATTTCATAGGCATTTGTGGATTGGAGAATTGAGATTGGAGCTTGGATTATGCATGACATAACAGTATCAAAAATAAAACCTAAACGCATTGTAAAATTAAGAATTCAGAAGCCTTTTGTATTTTACATTGGTTCATATTTGTATGGATATTTACATGTGTATCAACTATCAACTATTTGGATGAGTTTGTACTTGTGCTCTTTGATTTTTTGCTCCGCTCTATTGAAATCTCTCAAATCTCAAAGTTCAATACTCAATGCTCAATGCTCAATGCTCAATACAAAATGATGACTTTTGTGGTTGGGAAATTTTCGAATGGTCATCATCACCACCACCAACCATCAATATCAAGGCATGATTAATTCCAGAATAGAAAAAAGATTCAGTTCTCAATTCTCAATTGTCGATTCTTGATTCTTGATTCTTGATTCTTGATTCTTGATTCTCCGTCTCCGTCTTTTGCTGTGGGGTGATAAAGAAAGGACGGAATGGGAATAATCATAATAATAATACGTTTTATAATGGTCTAATGGATGTCTGTGAAATGGTCCTCCGCTCGGCATTTTTTCATAAGAGAATAAAAGGGGAGCGATGAGACACACACACATAAAGCATAAAGAGACCAGACCAGAGCAGACCAAACCAGAAAGTGAGAAAGCAAGAAAGCGAAAGAGAACAAAGTGGTAAATAACTCGATTATTGATTAAAGATGAAAGACGAAGGACGAAAGGATCGGGATGAAAAAATTATAGAAAAAACGTGCTCTTCAATCTGTGCATCAAATATTAAATGTGTAACGTAAAATTTAATATGTACAAATTGTACTATGTACAGTGTACAAGAAGGAAGAAAAAAGGAAGAATAATATTCTTACACAAGCAAAACGCATCCACATTGCATACTGTACACTATATACTATACAATTTACAGTGTACAGTGTCCGTTTTCCGTTGCACATATCAATTTGTTCAAATAGACTCAAGTCTCAAGTCTATCATCAATTGAATCTTGAATACAATAATAGGAATATACGTAAATTGGGAATGATATTAGATATTGGATATATATGTGGAGAGAACAAAAAGAGGCAGAGGAAAAAGGAGCGAGTTGATTTATCTATAAAAAGTCTTTTTAACTTGACTTGAAGATATTATTTGTAATACTCATTTATTTGTCTGCTATAGTTTGGTCTGGTCTGTGTTGTGTATTGAGAGATCTTTGGTCTCTGACTGTGTTCTACTGTGTGTGACTTTTTTATAGATATTGAATGAGAGGATGATGATGATGTGATGGTAATGGTGATGATGATAGTCTGTGTTCTGTAATATGGTGGTTTGGGAATGTTTAGTGTTTAGTTGAATGTGGCTGGAAGAAAGGGTTTACAAATTTGAAGTCTTTATCTGTATTTATAAGAGTTATAGTGCATAGTGTAGAAAGAAGAGCGAGAGAGAAAGAGAGAGATAACAAGGAGGGAAGGTTTCTGGGGGTGAATCAGCGATTTTTCTCAATTGAAATTTCCTCATAATAATACACTAACTTGTTCACTGGAATAGTGAACAACAAAAAAGGGGACAAAATGTTTGATCAATTGATGGTTTTCACAATCAAGACGGAGAATAGGTGAATTCCCGAATCAAACAAGTGAGACGAGGACGAGAAAAAGAATCCAAGTGGAGGAAAAAATCATTCATGTCTTCTCTCTCTCTCTCTCTTTAACTTGTTGAAATAAGATGAATCAAAAGCAAAACCAAAACTATGCTATGCTATGGCTTCCTCCAAATCATTTACACATATGTATTTTAACTGTACTGAGCTCTTGAGTCTTGAGTCTTGAGCATAGAATATATTCTACATTTATTATGTACGTATTTATTATACTTGGGAAAAAATAAAAGGGAAGGAAACCACCTTCAACTTGAATCTTGCATCATGAATTGAATTCAATTGAATTGAATTACTTACTGAATTACTGACGACTGTACAAATTTACCTATCACTCTGCTCTCAATTCTCAATTCTTCATTCTCAATGCTCACATTTTATACATGTATGGTACATCCAAATTTTATTTTATTTGATTTTACTTTATTGGTAAAGTCTAAAGTGTAAAGTTAAACGGGATTTAAAATTCAAATTCAAGCAGATATGCACATAATATTTTTTGTATTGTACATAATTTGACAGTGTCTTTTTCCAAGGCTCTAAATAATTCCATGTAGGATGTAGATGGTACATGTCATGTAAATTGAGATTGAGAGGGAAACGGAGGTAGCTATTAGCTTGTAAATGTGTGTGTGTGTGGTTTCTTGTGTGTGGAGTCCACTCCAGTTCAAAAGTTGCTTCATTGTCTCTTCTTTTCCTTCTTCTTCTTCTCCTCTTCTTATTTCTTCTGTAGTCATCCCCAGCTCAATCCACAATCACTGATGTGAGTCCGATGAAAGCTTACCCAAGAGCAACAGCAACAGCACGACCATTTTATTCCATACACCATCAAATATCAACTATCAAAGATGAGCCATCAGCCATCAACCATCACTCTTCACCTATAAAACTATATGTACATTTATTAGTGAATGAATGTTCACTGTTCAATGTTCATGGGCATAGTTTCTAGTCATCGGGTGTATTCTGTATTGAGCATAGAGCATAGAGACAGAAGACAAGAAAGAGTTTACTACTTGTTGGAATTAAACTATCGTGTCAGCTCTAAAATTCTACTCTTTTCTCTCTACGCTGTACGTTGTACATAAATATTCATCATTCATCAGATCAATGCATATTCATCCATAGAATTGAATTACCAGTACCAGCTCCTGTGCAGTTTGTATGTATTTATGTACATTTCTAAATACATATGACATTCAGGTAGTCACCTACCTTTTCTACATACACATACTCTGTTTCTGTGTCTGCGTATAAATCCAATCCAATGCTCAATGCTCAGAGCTTACAGTTCCATCCGTTTTTTATACATTACCTACTCCTTCCTTCCTTTCTTTGGTTATTTATTTCTTTCTATAGTTTGATTCTCTGCTTCTGTTTCCTTCTGTTTCTGTCTCTGTCTCACAGTTGAATAATGCCACCCACCAAAATGCTCACTCTCGAAAAACTTTAAATAAATTAACGCTTTTCAATGACGAATGAATTCCTTTATTCTCATCTTTTTTTATTCTTGCTCTTCTCATTCTTCTCTCTGTCTCTGTCTCTGCTTCGTCTTCTTATTCCTTTCCCTCAGTTCTGGCTTATTTCTTCTCACTCTCTCTCTCTCTCTCTCTCTTTGCTTAACTTTTCCCGTCTCATCGCCTCTGTCTCTCTCTCTCCTCTTCATTCTCACAGGACAGAGACTGAAACAGAGGCATTGAGCATTGAGGCAGGCATCCTTGGGAAAGTATAACAGATGGAACAAAACCTTCAATCGATCGAAGGATCCACACACTAAGCTCACCATGAAACAATAGCTTCGCACTACCTAATCCTCTTGAGCATTTATCTAGTCTTAAGACGCAACAACAAGACACCAAAGACACTAGAAACAAGAACAACCAGAGAAATTCAGAATCAGAAACAGAAGGAAAAGGAGAAGCACCCTTCGTCTTCGTCTTTTGCCTTCTTCTAGACTCTAGATATGAATATGCATAAAACAGATCGTAAAGTCTATTCTATATTCTATAATATTCTATATTCTATAGATACAGAGATTCACTCACATACATTTGCATGTGTATCATTCCTTTAAATGTGAATTCATGATACTCTCAGCCTCATCCATGAAATTTGTCTCTTTCAACTTGAGTCTCATGCTATGAACAGAATCATAGAAGGATAGAATGCAGAATGAATAAGAGTGAAATGAAATACTTGTATTATTAATTTTCTGTTATAAAACAGTAATACAGGGTTTGAACAAGTGTCTCTTCTTCCACATCTTCTTCTTAGTACGATATTGTGTGAGAGTGTCTTTTGGATTCATATTGGGATTTGGATTTGGATTTGAATGTGAAATGTGGATTTTGGTGTGAATTTCTCAAATAATGAAATTGATAGCTACAGTTTCCTTCTTGATCACCGTCTTATCATCTGTTCTCGTGTCTCGTGTATTGTGTATTGTGTTGCTCACTTTGACGGTTGTCGGTTGTCGGATGAGACTTGAGAGTTTCGAATTTGGACAGAGAGAAGATGGGGAATGGGGAATATCCTTAGACGTTAATGAAAGATATGGATTTCTCTCTGTTTTACGATTAATTTCCAACCTTCACGCTTCATCCTATCGTATCTAATGTCTAGTGTCTTTAGACTCTAGACTCTAGTAAAGTAGATGATTCTCTCTTCCATGTACACTGTACATTATGCATTATAAAACATGCATTCGATCCTCAATCCTCAATCTTCAATCCACGATCCTTAAAACAATAGCAATAAAATATACTACTACTCCAATGCTTGTTCTTATTTATAAGATTTGTCTATTTCTATTTCTATTCTCTGTTCTCGTCTGTTTGGTTCTTCCATAAAATCTATCTCCTCTTGATACTTGATACTTGATACTTGATAGTTGATACTTGAGAGTTGAGATAGATTTAGATACACAATTGAGGGAAATGGACTTTGGAATGGAATCAGAATAGGAATACGGAGAACTCGGTCTGTATAATGTGTGTCATGCAAGAATGAATATCTATACACAATACAAAATACACAAATAGCAATAGACATTGGAATAGTAAAGGAATAATACATTTGCCATTTAACATTTACCATTTACAGTGATGCAGAGAGACAGTCGAACAAATTATTTGAATGGTCTGATTCGCTCTCTCTCTCTCTCTCTCTCTCTTGTAATCTCTTTTCTTGTACGATTTGTAATTTGTACGACCATCACCATTATTATTATTATTGCCAGTTTCAGTTTCAAGTGTACAGTGTATTTCAATGTTTGTGAGACAGAATTCGGTAATATGATGATGATAATGACGTGGATTGTGGATTTGAGTTTGAGTTTGAGTTTGATGCTGGGCCATTGAATTCGATGGTTCTTACTTAATGTTTATTTTGATGATGTTATGACGATTCATCCAGCATCGAGACATCGCGGCTTCGAAACTTCGAAACATCCAGACATTAAGCATCGAGACTCGAGACTCGAGATTCAAACTTGGAGACATCACTTGAATGACTGAAGACTAAAAGCAAATTTCGGGATTTCTGGAGAAAAATTTTCCTCAAAAAGTTCCATGTAATATTATTATGAATATAAAAAGCTAGTTTTCTACTTTTCTAGTTTCTGGTTACTGTTTGTCAGTCCTCAGTCGTTTGTCCTCAAAATAAATGGTACTTTGTATTCATGTGCATCTACATGGATTTTGGATTTTGTACATAATTTTAAAATTCTAATGTACTTTGTTTTCATGTGTAATGTGTAGTCAAGCTGAGGAATAAATAGATGGATAAAGAATCGGTAGGGAGGATGACGACAACGACAACAACTACTAACTACATGTACTTTTCCTTACCGTACTTGTTTTCAGTTTTGATGGTAGTAACAACGACAACGACATCGACAATGACAATGACAATAATGCATCTCTTCGAAGGTCATCAAGGAATGAATTTGACAAAAGACAGCAGAGCTTCTAGAATTCATCGAAATGTGACCAAAGAAAAATGTAATAAGTGTTCGGTGTACAGTGTACAATGTAGAGTGTAGATGGAGAGAAGAGGATTCACCTAGTGGGAGGTCGTTTTCACATTTTCCGTTCTCTTCTCTTCTGTTTTTCCTCTGGTTCATCTCCACTCTTTCTCTGTCCTTTTCCTTCTCTAATTCTGTCTCTGTCTCTTGCCAATCTCTAGATTCTAGATTCCAGATTCTAGGTTCTAGACTGTAGAATCATAATATATCTGGAATAATAATAATGATAATAATAATGTCTCAAGTCTCAAGCCTTTCCCTTTCATTCTCATTGCCATGTTATTCCGTCCTCTGCTCAACTGTTCACTATTCACCGTTCACTGTTCACATCTCATATTTATGTCCACACTCAAACTCATTATTATCATCATTATTTTTATTACAAATAACAAATCACCACGTTTTTCCACAACCAACAACAACTTTTTCTGCATGTACAATGTACAGTGTAAAATTTGGATACACAAAGAGTCAAAGAGACAACAGTGATCAGTTGGTAGTTGGCATTTTGGTAAGGACATTCATGTGGATCGCGTGTGGACTTGAATTCGGAGTTGTCTTCTCTTCTTACGCATTTTGTGGTGTGAGTCCAAAGTCTAGAGTCCAGAGTCCATAAGGTTCTGGTTTCTGTTCCTTCTGTCCCAGTGTCCTCTGTACTGTACTGTTCTATTGTATGCAGTGGAAATTGGAATAGAATGAGGATCTTGAATCTTGAATTGCCTCCAGCTCTCAACCCTTGTTCATTCATTCAGTTTTCAGTTTTGAGTTTTCAGACTATCTCTTGGCCAATATTCCGAGAGAGTCAAGTCGCTGTTCTCTTTCTACTTGACTCCCTTTTTACTACGGCCGTGTGTACTGTGCTTTAAATTGTACATGTAGATTGTGGATAAAGACTTTAGATGTGTAATGTACATGTAGTTTTGTACGTTGTACAGTGTACAGTGGAAAGTGTAAAGCCATGTGGATTTCCATCTCCAAGCTCCAATCTCCAGTGTACATTGTGCATGTACCATAAACTGGATGCATTTCTATGCAAGTCTCAAGTCTCAAGTACTCAAATTCAAATTCAAACTGGCTTGAGAATGTGCACTGTGCATTTTATATGAAGCATTACGCACCATATAATGTACATAAAGAAAGAGATATGAATGGGAAAGCGAGGGAGAGTTGCAAGATGCAAGTTGTACGAGCAACGAGCAATTCTCGTTTCTACTAGAGAATTGAGAGTGGAGCATCCAGTGTCGAGAGTCGAGAGTGGAGAGTCTAGTTATAGTAGTGGAAAGTGAGGTAGTAAAACCTGTATATGTATGAATAAGAACCGGACTCGGACGACAACCAGAATGCGAATGAAGGAGAATGAAAATGAAAATGAACGGGAGAAATGTAAAGATTACAGAGAAAGAGAAGGAGCTGCATGGCCAGTGTTTTTGGTATTTGGACTGTTGCGTTCAACCTTCAACGTTCAGTTCAACTCAACCTACTTAAATGCATGAATGTAGAATGGAATAGAATGGAGAATGGACAAGTGCATCACCCGGGTTGTGTGAGGATTCCTTCTGGATGGACAGACAGGGAGCAGTTTTCTTTGTACTCTACTCTATTCACATAACCATAGACCATAGACCGTATACAGAACCAGAATCAGTGGAACCAGTGTAGCAACCAGCTGAACACTAAACACCAAACAGAGGGGCATTATCTACCTGCCACAGCCAAAATCAACGCCAACGCCAACGCCAACAATCCTTTTGTCCCAATTTTCATTCATTCGTCCATTCATCCTGTAAAATAAGTCCTCGTCATAATCATCCCTCAGCACTGTACACTGTACAATGTACATATCTACAATCTACACGTACACGTATTTAGTCCGTATTATATCTAATATCCACCTTCTACCTTCATACTTGATACAGTGATACAGCTTGTTCTGTGATCTATAAAAAACTCGGACGTGTACACGATACGGCTCAAACCTATTTCACAGGTATTAGTCATTAGTCAGCCACTATTATGTATTAGCAGAATATTATTACATTAAATGGTTTAATGGCTTTTAATAGCTTTCCTCACTTGTCTCAATTCTCAGTTGTCAATTCTCAACTTTTAACTTTTAACACCAAATACTTTTATCAACAAATAAATGTAGATAAAAAGGAATTTCGTAAATAATATAAATGAATAATAATAATTATTCAAATACTGTTAAAACTCTTAATTTTTAATTGTTATCCTTCTCATTCTCATTCTCTCTTGTTCCTTTACCTCGTTCTCTGTTGTGTAAAAAAATGCAAATTTGTTGAGATCATTTGGAATTTCGAAATATCAAAGAATAAAGGAGCTTTAGAATTTAGAATTTAGACTTTAAACTTTGTCGATTTTATGAGTATGAGCAGGAGCATAATATTTAATGAGTTTGTTGTGTGTTTGTAAATGTGATTGTGAGTGGGTGAACGTTTGAGTTTTTATTTGTTACCTCCTGCCTCAAGCCTGCAGCAGTAGCAGTGAGTGGATAGTGGATAGATTAAAAGTCCACAGAATTCACAAGTCACAAAAAAACCACCAACTTCTGACTAATTACACGTAAATATTTTAATGATTTTTGCTCCAAGTGTCAATAAAATAAAGGCTTAGCATTTACCAAACCAAATACCAAACACACAAAACTACATTTATACTTTACACGCTCACATACGATATTTGTCAGCTTTTTTATGACATTTTACCATTTTATTCCATAACAAATAGGAATAGGAAAACGAACATTATTCTGCGTACATGTTCATCATGTTTTTAGGAAAATGAATGGCTCGGAGGAAAATAACAGAAATATTATGTATAATTTACAATGTAAAATGTATAGACAGTGGAGAGTAGACAGCAGATAGTAGATAGAGAGAGAGAAGAGTGGCTCACATGAAAATGGATATTAGAGAAAAGTACTATGCTTTTAATGATTAGGATGAAGAGGAGAAAAAACCCAAAGCTGAACTGAGCTGAGCTGAGTCAAGTCAAAGTCAGCAAAAATATTTCTTTCTCATTTTCTATGTTAATTTGGCAATTTACATTAAAAGTAATTGTTTATTTAGCTTAAGCTTTAGTATTATTAAGTATCGTCAAGAGTGTGGATTTTGTATTTTGTAAATTTTGTATTGTATAAAGAGTTTGGATTTTGGAGTTTGGAGTCTCGAGTCTCGAGTCTCGAGTCTCGAGAACAATTAATAATAATTAATATGCACACAGCATTTTCTGAACATTTCATTTCATTTACTTATAGTTTTTTTTTCATGGGCAAAATCTCTTTCTCAAATCTCTGTTTCTCCTCCCAAATCTCAAGAGTACTGAATAAAGAGTAAAGAGAGCTCGCTACTCGGTACATCTATCTATCCAATGACTAAATTTTTAAATGGTAATTATGATATTACGACTATGACTCTGATTGTGATTGTACTTGTAGTTGTGTGAGCGTAGCTAAAGGAAAATTGTTTCAAGTTTCCTTACAAGTATTTACCATGTACACAAAACAAAACAGAAAACAGGAACCTTGTTTCGAGTTTAGAGTTCCGAGCTTTGAGCTTAAAGCTTGGAGCTTTGATTCTCTGTAATATTTAATAGCTTCTGAATTCTGAATTCTGAATTTTGTACTTTGTATTTGGTATTTTTCTGTGAAATATTCAAATTGCATATGGATATTTGTAGTAATGTATTACATGAGTGAGTGAACGGAATCACAATTGAAAATTCAAAATTCTCAAGTTTTAAACTCAACAATGAGAATAACAAGAGACAGAGAGAGAGATGAGACATTGTGGTCATAATAATTTCCCGAGAAGAGGAAAAAAGTTAATTTGAAGACAAAAGACGCGTCCGCATCAACAAAATGCATGTCACCATTCATTATGTAAATGTTGCTAAATTACTTTACTATCTATTATCTAGTATCTAGTATCTAGCATCTAGATAAAAATGAAAAAACCTCTCGCACTCGGAAGGAAGTACAAACTACAAACTATTCACTCTTCTCTTTTTCTCTACGCTTCATCATTTTTTCTACCCATTTTCTTAAACCTTAAAGGAACCTGATGAGAAAATTACCTCGAGTTTCGAATCTCGAATCTAGACTTTTTTCAAGTTTCGAGCTTCGAGTCTCGAGTGGCTATATTAATTTTACCTATTTTACCTAAAAACTTTGTTGGAGTTCCTTGACAATTTAGTTTGGTTTTGACTTTGTATTTTTTGCTTCCGCCTCTTGTCTCTTGACTCTTGTCTTTTTTGTAAATTATTATCTAAATTCTAATCCGTCAATTGAATTTAAAATTTACAAGGGACATAAAGTACGGAAAATGGGCATGAGAGATGAGACATGGGAAATGGGAATACAATAAAATCATGTAGATGAAACATAAACATTGACATTTAAAAAGGAGCCAGGAGAACCTAAGTCGAGCGTAAAGGATAAGTACATGAATATACAGATGTAGTGTGTACTATGTTTTGTATTCTGCCTTTACGCTCCCGAATCCGGATCCGGATCTTTTCACCCTCTTCCAATTTTCAAAAAAAATGACAAACTAAACTTGCTATTTAAATTGAGGAACAACACACAGGATGCAAAGTGTAGCGTAGTTTGTAGTGCACAGAATCACTCATATTTTATGTATGCATCAGTTTTCCAAAAAAGTAGATAAAACTTGCATACATTACACATTATGATTTAATATAGGATAGAAGCACTAGGCAATAGACAGGGTATTACACGTTACATGTTCTTCGGTATAAAGTAAACAGTAAAAAGGGCACGGATGAATCAAATTTGAATTTGAATTTCAAGTCAACATTTTTGTACCCTTCTTATAAATACTTTGTATTGCATTGTGAATTGTGAATTGTGTATTGTGTAATGTGACAGTTTTTATTGACATTGAAATTAGACTATAAAGCATGTAAAAGAACGACTGGCACTACTTTGCGAGCTCTGTATTTCGAGCACTTTCAAATGTTTTTGCCACAAA
>JAQGBH010000486.1:0-50089 GCA_034698265.1 Sminthurinus aureus
CCAGAGTAATGGCTATTAAAGCTAGAATGGGACAAACCACATGACGCCACCGGATACGGATTTTATAGAAGGTAGATTATATATTATGTATACTTCGAATCAAAATATTCTTTAAAAAGGGACACGTTTTATGGCACAAAAAGAATAGTACAACATTTGTTCATGACATACAGGAAGAGGAAAGGGGTAAATTAGGAAGATGAAAAAAAACTCTTTTCATTTTAAATGTCTATATTTTTAAGAACTCAAAGTCTAGATATTTTCAAGTATTGTGTGATCTAAGGGTTGGATCACGATTTACAGTGAGTACACACGTACATGATGAATAAGAAATAAAAGAGCCTTCAAGTTGATGGAGTTGGGACTGGTAGTAGAGAGTATTTGTACTACATACATATTCTGTACATTCTGCATTCATTGTTGTAGAACGGAAGGATAGGGAGAAAAGGAATAGAATTATTATTGATGGTGTGAAGGAGGCGTGAAATTTAGAATAGATATTTTAATTTTGAAACGTAAGTCGAGCGGATCAATTTGAAGAAACGAGTTATTTGTTATTGATTTCATAAAATACATATGTATGACAATACGATAAGATGGAGACACATATTATGTATATATTGGAATGGCAAATGGAATGGAGCGGTTGTGTTATGTGTTATTATATTTGTTATATCATTCAAAATTCAAAATGTGGTATGAATTTTTTTAGATCACATAACATAGTAGTATTTACTATATATTGTGTATATTTATTCATACCCATTTGTTCGTACAACATACGAATTTCCAATACAAAGAGTGTACATGCTAAGGATATCCTCAGAATATAAAAGTTGCTGTCTTCTTGGCAGCATAGAGTATTGAAAGCATAAGATTATATAATAATACTGTACGTTGTACACTTTAGACATCCGAAATACACGGGGAGGGAGGCGGAATGTGGATTGTCAATAAATCAGCATGAGGCGAATTGTCCAGACGACTCGGCACTGGTTAGAGTTTAGTAATATGCACAGCATGACATTAGACTCCCCTTCGATCGCAATATGATGTCTTGTAAAAGTGCTTGAGGACTTGGTGAATTTTAAACGAGTCAAGTTCCCATACATCCTTGATCCTTGAGTGTAGGTAGAAAGTCACTCTCTTTCCTTCTTTCTTTTATCATTTTCTCCGTCTTTGCTTTTCTTTATTGGAATTCTCTAGTTTATCATACCTACTGCATTTAGACCTTAGACTACGCCACTTTTAATATACACTGAGAGAGATAGAGAGATACGGCCAGCAAAAAGAGTCACACGCGAAACATTCATGTGGACAGCAATTTCAAATTTGCTCATGTGCGTATAATCAGACATAAAATTTCTACTGCTGATGTTGACAATACACTTTTGGACGAAAGAAAGACATAATGTTTTATAATAATAAGAGGATATCACTTATTGCACATAAATTCACTAGGTTTTATTTTATATAATATGTTAATATTTGGTTCAGTTTTAGACCATATTTCATGCCTTTTACGTACAATGTCTTCATTGTACAAAATACAAACTGTGTGCAGTTTTAAACAAAAACCACGTACTGATAACTGGTATAAGAGTAGGAAGTGGGAATAAATCTCTGTTTGATACTTCACTTGCTTTCTTTGAAGTTCTCATTCATATTTTTTCTGTTCCAACAGCATAAAATTTGCTATGCCTTGCTATAGTTAGTTCTGTCTGTTTTACTTCATGTGGCAGTTCTGGTTTTGTGTGGTAGTTGGTAGTTATGTATCCATATGCAGAATGTAGATTTATGATGATGTTGATTACACTACTTGATACTTGTGTGGACTGGAATTTTTATGCTGGTAGTGGAATAAAAAAAAAGATGTTGATGCTTTAGAAAAAGACATGTCTGTCATCATCTTGTTCCTAAATGGTTTGAAATGATGATTTTTGAGCTAATAAGCGAATTTAAAGTAATATCATTCACATCGTAAACATATTAAAACATCCAAAGTTCTGAGAATAATGAGTATGCATGCTTATTATAAAGCAGATTAGTGGATGAATAGACAGTTTTTCAAGTGTTTAATATCATACAGTAGGAACTTGATGTCTCTCTTCTCTCTTAACCCCTATATTATATATTCTGTATTCAGTATACGCGTACACTTGTATTTATAAATGGGAACATCCATGAACTAGCGTAAATTTTCATATTATGACAGTTTTTGTATGAATAATGAACACAAATAAGATGAAGACGCAATGGAACTTTTCGTTGTCGAATTTATCGAGTTTATACCAATAGATAAACCTGTGTAGTCGAAAGTTGAAATATTCCATCCGCACAGTGAAAGTTTGAACGGATCTGGAATCTCTGAACGAAATAAATTTAGTAGTGGATACATTTACCACCTTTGCTATGACCTCATGAGCGTACCCCGTTCTATTCCAAGTATGAAGTAAGAGTTTATAGAGAACTGTCACAGAGGAAAAAAAAAGAGTTATTTGAAAAGAATTTGACAATTTGTTAGCATCTTTTAATGATACGCGCCTTTCGTTTATCCATTTATGTATAATGTATAATAATATATTATGATACATATGCACTATGGATGCTGACTATATTTTCATGTTTAAACAGTTGGATGTTGGATACAAAGTTAAACTGTTCTATGATGTGATGGGATGTGATGTGATTCAATGAGTATGTATGTATATTGTGTAAGTTGGAGAATTGTGGATTCATAATCTTCATCAGAACTAGATTTGCTCTTCCTTCTCGTGGTTGACTTTGTTGACATTTATCAAAGGGAAGTTGAGTTGAGAACTCTTTTTCTTTCCTAGGATGACTTTTGAGAGTCAGGGAGAAAGAGAGAGACAGAAGTAGAAGTGTTTTGGAGGTTATAGGAAAGAGTTGAGTTTTAAGGACTGAAATAAAGTGGAAATGCAGTGCAAGTAGCTACATTACTCACTTTTACTTTTGCAATATGCGTGTTCTGTTTTCACTCTCGAGCTCTCTTTCTCATCTGTTTTGAATGTAGGTACGATTTTGAAGATTGTAAATAGACTACATGTACTTTGGAGGGAGACGGACCAATGATTTAGAGTATAGAATATATGTAGAATGTCTGTAGTCTGTACTATATAGAAATGTGTATGTATTCACAATCCAAGTTTTGCCAATGGCAGTGGAGCTGAAAAACTGGAAGTTGGAAAACCATTTTGGATAGATTCGAAGGAGCACTTCTATTCGAATGGCGTGTAGAATTCCACCTGAATGCCTGAACCAACACCATTTTCTCTGGTGTGCAGATTTAATGGAGAGTACTTGTTGTTGGCAAGAATGAATTATGCATCATCAAATTAGCATTTTCATGTGTGTGCTCCAAGTTTGTATATGTATTGCCGTCTTGGATGAATGTAGAATGTAGAACTGGATTTAGACAGAGTTCTCGTACATCGTACAGTATGTAGCAATGTACAATGTACATATTACTCTATTAGTCTTGTCGCCAATAAGTCCACTTGAAAAAGTGTAAAATTTCACTCAGTTCTTTTACTCTTCTTTTCCACGATTCAACATTCAAGATCTCGCTCAGGAAAAAGCTTTGAATTTTGATTCATTTCAGTTTCAATTTGGATGGAAATGTTTTCGTGGATTCCGACAAAAACCGAGATTAGAATAGTAATTAATTATTCAAGACACTTCAAATTTGGTGAATAATTTTTTTCCCACCGATTTGTTGAACTTTGTCCATACATTCTGCAATTTAAATTGGATTCTATATTTGATCTAGAATCTATCTAGAGAATATAAGCCCGCTTAAAAGTAAAAAAGAGAACTCACTTTTATATTTTGTAAGTTTGGAGGTTGGACTTTGGAAAAAGGCCAATGAATGGATAAAACTCTTTGAAAAGTTAAGACTTTTTTCTGTCTAATTTTTATTGAAGTTAAAGGACTTGGAAAATTTGCTTTTGATTTAAATCAAGATTTTAAGCCGGTGGTATAAAGGGATATAAAAAGATTATAATATTATGATATAAGATCATAAAAGTCTTTAAGGTTTGTTTCCAGTCTCTCTATTGACAAGTACCCACACATTTGGTATTTGGTATCAAAAATTTAACCCGTATTATATTTTACAATTAATTCTGATGTTCAAGGTATATCAAGTCATATCACATCATATAGCGTAAAAAATACTTTGTATGATGGAGAATTATTGTTCATCTAAGCACTATGACGCATTTGAAAAATCAAATATAAACAAGTTGTGTTTTTATAGGGAGGCGATTAGCAATCAGTAATCCATGATTTCATGCAAATGATAATAATATTAATAATAATAATTTCAGCTTAAAACGTTTTGAGTATATTCAAGCTGGTATGTGGTCTAAAATATTGTTGATGTTTGATGAGGACCGGATGATTGGAAGTTGGAAGGACGAAGGGAAGAGAGTGGAACGAAATTCGGATCCTAGATCCTACACGCGCTATTAGTTTTTGTTGCACGTGTAAAAGTTTTTTATCAATATATTCAGCCTTCCATCAATCCCAATCATTTGTTTTCCTCCGAACCAGAAAGGGGGAGTTGAATTAATTTAATTTAGGATTCAAACGAACGTGACTATCTTGTAATTTCTTGTTCTCTTAATTGCTGTTTGATTGATGTTATTATCGATGTGTTCTATCCTATCCGTTTCCTATACATCTATCTCTATATCATCTGTCTACATGAATAGTTGCCTATGAATCCCTTTCATTTTAGTTTTATGCTAGCTAGGGTTTTTTAGAGGCACTGTTTTGCCTATTTGTTATTTGTGTATCTGTCTCCAAATCAGAAATGTGATTTTCCCTTTTTCCAGTATTATGATGACAAAAGTTGTACAGGTTTTACTCAGATGAACAATTTCTAAGCCCAAATGGAGTTTTGTGTATGTGTGTGTTTATCGATGTGAACTTTTTTTGTTAGTATCCAAAAGGTTAAATTATTGTAGATTTCATTGAATTGAATTTTAAAATTCTTGTCAGGCCGTTAGTTCTATTGTAATCATTAAAAAGCATGGATAATGTACAAATATATATAATATATTTCTGGTACATACTTTGATCAATTGTACATGACGAATTAACTTGATTCTTGTGCAGATAAAGGTAGAGTAGAAGTATGTATTTTTTGATGGGTGGGTTTCCTTGATATTTGTGAATTCGTAGGAAAAGCGGATCACTATAATATGAGGAAAAGAGGGTTGATGATACACCTGTGTATCTGATACCCTACTCACTCTCATCTCCAAAGTAGACGAGGATTTCAAGCGATTGTATGATTGTAATTCTTTGACATAATCCTTTCAAGGTGAATTTTTTGGGGGGAGAAAATGTTTTCAACTTGAACTTCAACGTGTAATTATAGTGCTTGTAGGGTCATATTATGCATTGTATATAATATATAGTGTAGTACTGAAGTAAGTCATCATTTTAGATACAAAATCCGAGCCAAACTACCTTGATTTTTGTGATACTTTTTGATACATGTCTCGTATTCATATTATCAAGGATTATGTGCAGGTGGGTTTTGAGAGGGAATGTATGTACAATGTACAGGAATCACTTTCAATAAATTGACTAGTGACGTGGTTTATGAATCAAATATGATCACATTTGCAAAATCCAGGGGAAATATTCAAAAAAAAGGAAGAAATGAAACCAATAATATTATTGCATTTGAAAATGTACCTGTCAAGATATGTAGAATAATGAATACAGTTTGAATACTTTATGAATGGGGTGCAAAAATTGACGTATTTCATTCAAGAATGTTGTTGACTGACGTGACAAACCACTGTACACTGGAAATGTTATGTCAAAAGATTCAAATGTGACTCAATACTCAATAGTGTTTAGTATTTAGGTTTTGTATTCAAATCCGATTAGAATGACAAAGGCTTTATAATGGATAATGGTAATATGTGTAATTGAGAGTTGAGAGTCACACTAGAATTTTGAAGACAGAAAAGTATTTTGAAGAGATAAATTGATCACTTAGTTTGAATTGTAAGACACGCGGTTCTGAAGAACTGTTTTTGTGTTGTTTTGACGTTCTGTCATCACCATTGTCTGTATTGAGTTTTAACTGGATGTTATTGTAAACTAAGTAGTAAGTGTGTGGTACAGGTTTTTCATTGTGATATGGAATATGGAATATAGAATTCATACATGACTATTTGCTATTTACTATACAGGTATTTTTCAATTTTTCGTAAACAGTAAATACCCTTTGTGCATGTTGAACCCCCACAATAAATTTGTACATGTAAAATGTAAAGACATAGACTTTTGTGTCGTTCAAACTTTTCAATGTCTATCGTCATCGTCTTCGATAGGTGTGATGTGAGTGACTGAATAATAGACGTGAGTGAGTGTGTATGTCTGTGTGTATTGTGTATGCAATGCATGTGTTGACGATACAGAATATAGAACGTAAAGGAGTTTACTGACATCTCCTGAACTGGAGAAAAGAAGAGAAAGGGGTAACTTTGACACATAGTTGTACGTTATACGGCGACAATACTAGGATACTAGACTACTGTTACCTCCCGCGAAGATGTGCACACATTAGAGCTCTGGTACTTTAGTTGACTGTGTCCACGTCTTAAAGGGAGAGGAGATGGTAAGCCTTAGGAGATTAAAATCTTTCGAGTCTCTTGTTAGTTTTTATAGTTGATAAGTGGGATGAAGAATGAAGAGAGGAGGAATAAGGAGAGGGAGAAAAGAAAGGATTGGAAATTGTTGGATATGGATTATGGGTTTTGTATTTTAGTATACTTTTTAGAGTTGCTAAAAGCTTGTGTACATAATACACCTATGTGGTCGAGTCACTAGGCAACCTTTAGTTACACAGTTTTTTCAAGGGTTCTCTCCTTTAATTCGTATATATACATAATACAATATATACGTCATATTTTACACTATATGTAGTCCGGCTGTACAGTTGCACATTGAACTGAAATGATGTGTCGTTGGTAGACTTCTTGTTAGTCGTACAGTATGTAATATTTATGTATGTATGTATGTGTATAGCTCTTTCTCTGTCTCTAGTCCTATACATACAAACATGTGTGTTAGTATCCATTAATATGTTGCAGTAGTCATGGAACGGGTTGAGATGAATGTGGATTGTGGATGATGATGGGCATAGAATGGGATTGCTGTAGAGAAATAAATGTGTATAGTGTATAATCTGTAGTCGAAGAATTGATGTGTAGTATATAGTATGTCTGTATTCCGTATGTACGGATGGATGGAACATGGAACACTTGAGAATCGTAATAATAGGAGGTAAGTTTGTTGAAGGCAACAACTGTCGAGTTTTCATCGCGTCCATTTTCCAAAGAGATTATCCTCGATTAGTGTAAGTCTTTTACGCGTGAGCGTCCATACAATTAGATAACTGTTCAATTCAGCTCAGTGCCAAGAAAAAGTAAACGTGAGGGAAGAAGAGGAAAATATCTAATGTGTGTATAGTGAAGTGACGTACATGAAGGTAATATGGTACATGTATTGTTGTATACAAAGTATATAATATATAATGCATGCCTTCACGTATGTGCATAGTAATATAATAACATAATATATAGGTCTGTAGTTGTGGTTCATCAATAGTTTAGTTTTAGTACATTGTATGTATTTCAAATGATCCCAATATCCATTCTTCTTTTTTCTTTTCTTCTCTCATCTTGTTGTATTTTCTTCCATTCATTCACTATCTTTTTCAGAATATCAGGATATCATTGGGTACACTACTATCTCGCCTGTCTGTTTTGTAATGATGATATGATATGGAAAGGGATTCAATCATCTTTGTATTATTTTTTTCTCAACCCACACAAACTATGTAGTCTACATTGTGTAAGTAAGGAAGGACGCTGATGGTGATAATAATTCACCTATGTATATGTACTATGTACATTGAATATTGAATATCCTACATGTATAAATAAATAAATACCATGAGGTTTAAGTGTATTGGTATTAGATTTGTATAATGTGATGGATGACCGCTTCTGTTTTTTACAGAGTGAGCCAGACAAAGAGAGAGGGAGTGAAAGAAACGACTTGCACAAATATTTACAGAAGGCTGGAAGGAGTGAAAAAGCTTTAGTAAACTTAATTAGCATGCGAATCTATAAACTAAAAATAAGTGGATTTCATTGCAAAGTGTATATACAGTGTACACTGTACAGTGTATTTTCATTAAGCAAATAAAACAAGTAAAACGTAGGGTTTGACAGTAGTGTAGTAATAGTAGTGGTAGTTGTAGGATAGGAGAAGAGTTCAAGAGTATAAAATTTGGTCCATGCTGTTGCATGAACAAAGATAGAAAATAATGGTATTGGTGGTGAATTAATAAATGGTAAAACATTGGAGTAAGTAGAGTGTCATGTCCAAACTTTCAACAGCCAAGTATCTTCAAGTCCAGTGTGTGTTTATACAACGTAAAGATGTATACAGCTTGATGGGAAGAGAATGGAATATATTGTGAGGATTTCATCTATGATATATGATGATCTAATGAAAACAACGGCTATAGTTTTACTTTTATTTTTCTTTATTTCACATCCATGCCATGTACAAAATGTACATTAATGTACACACTACAAACGACAAATTATGCAAGTGTTTTACTCCGTCAACAAAGGATCGAGGGGAAGTTACTTACTTTATTATATTAAAGCTTTCAATTTTAATATAAACAATGCATGTGATGTACACATCTATGTATGACGTACTCATATCCACATGCAAAACTGTGCGATGTAAGATTCACTGAATTACGTACTGGAGAATGGAAAATGATGAATGTGTTGAATGATGAACCTCAATACGCGGTAAAGAATCAACAATCCCACACAAATTAACATTTTTTTTCTTCAAAAGTGTTATGAATTCACATTCATTACTCATTACATTACATATTGGAATAATATTATTTAGGTTTCCCTTTCTTGGTTTCCAAACTAGTACAGTTCATGCTTTACTCATTTCTTGTGCTGTTGAATGTTGAACTGTATTGAGCGATTTAAAGGGAAAAAATCATTATTGAAATTCAAAGATATTTGTGTTGAATTTTGTTTTGTTTTGTTGTAGAACTTTGTTGTTTATTGTCTGTTTTTGAGTTTTGTTTAAAAATGTTTAAGAAAATAAAAAGAATGCTGAGGTATGTACAATGTACAATGTACACAGATGAGTAGATAGTGGATACAATATACGTGTGTGTATGTTTGTGTATTTTTATTTGGATAATTTGTTGCAAGTTAAAGAATTCAAGTTACAATGAGGCGTGTATAATAGAAAACCAACATTTTCCTCAACACTGTCACTTTTTGTTAGTCAAACGAGGGCCTTTGCATCTAAATCAAGGTACCCAAGCAGCAAGCAGTTTACATACTGGATATCCAGTTGTTTGCTTCTGTTCATTCGTGTCTCTTTCTTCTTTCTCTTTATCTTGCTCTCTCCCTCATCCGATTTATTTCTATTGGGCTCCATTCAGTCAAGTCATTCTTTATTCTCTCTGAATCAGTATTATCATGTATGTACTATGTACTAGGACTACCTACAATCTACACATTACATACAGTATCCATCGTCATTTGCCCTATAATATCATACATAATACATAGTATGTATTACAAATCTTTGTTGGGTGTATGAAAAGAAAATGGAGAAGGGAAACTATATTATGAATATAATATTGGTTGTATAATGGTTAGTAGGATTTAGGGATAATGTATAATAATAACATATTGTACATTGTATTTACAACTGGTGCATAGTTGCCTTTTCATGAACTCTCCTGAATAGTGTGTCCATTGAATTTTTCGCTTACCTACTGCTACTACTACTACTACTATCTATTGTATTATACTTATGTATTATACTTTTCCTTTCAAAAGTGGTATTATCGGTATCAAATGGCGCGTGAAAAAAGTTTACATTAATGTTGTATTTTGATTATACAAGTGATTGTGACGTTATGTATTATGTATTTTGTATTATTATTACAACAACACAAACGTTGTATACCTTTTTTCACATTTAAACTTGTTTAACGGCAGTTCGTCGTCAGGTCCTCGGAATTTTTAAATAGATATGAAGTTTTACTCTCGTTCAAAATATTAGAATGATTTTTACATTCGTTTTATGAATTTGAATGAACTTGTAAATTGTTATTATGAAAAACGAATCAATTTCGATATTTTAAACCGACGCGTGAGTAATATGTGTTTGTTTATGTTTTTTTTACCAAAAGGTATCCATTTTGCAAGGTTTTGTGTTGTAGGAAAAGAGAAACGATAAATGGAATTTACAATTAGATAAAGTAGTTTATGTTTTATGGATACATAAACTACTTATGTAATCGCTGGTACACAAAAATTTGAATGGGGTCTAGTGTCTAGTACTACTCATTATCTGCTATTTGGTACTGGTATCATCAATGTGAAAGGCGTTTCTTCTAAATACATGAGGCATGTAAAGTTGTAGGATGTAATAATAGTATGTAGTTGCTACAACAGTACAATAAAAAAATCTAGTTCTCGCCATGGCTTGGACGTACAACGTACACTGAATATTTTATTTGTCTAACAACTTGATAATTCTATTTGACAGGGTATTGTGTGTTATGTGTCTTATTATTATGATGTGGTGTGGGTTTTTTTCTTGTTGTTGACACGAGAAAATTTTAATTCATCCATTTTATTTCCCTGAACTGTACTGGTATTGGTTAGTTGAGCTTCATGGCTTCGTGCCTTCCTTCTCTCCTGATGTAACGCTGGATGTAACATTTGTATAATATATACTTATATATTTGTATTTGTGGTGTTTGCTCGCTGTTTTTCAAAATGGCCTCGTCATACTATAAATAAAAAGAAATAAAATAGTAGGTAGTACCACGTTCGAATAGTAGCAGTGTACGTGAGCGTGGTTGTTATCACAAATGGATGTAATGGGGATTGACGGGTTTAGTCTATGTAATAATAATAAATTTATGAGATCCTTCATACATATAGAAATACATACACATGTGTGGATCATGATCAGGGAAGTACGATATTTCTATTATTATTATTACGCTACACGTCATGCGAGTTATTCGTTTAGTATGTTATGGTTGGTATACAAAATACAAATCCACCCCTTTATCATAACAATTGCCTAGTTGCTTATTTCAAATTATTTCCAGAACGTTAAGAGTCTGAGTATTGAGTATGTAGTATGTACAAAATACCAATATCAACACCAAACAGTAATATTTATATCATTATTGATGCATATGTACATGAAATGTAAAGTTAAAACAAGTAGTCTTAAATATTATGATCTCATATTTTACAAAGTTCACCGGTTCATTCATCTTTAAAATTCAATATTAAAATGATTTTCCATGCTTTGCAATGCTTTTAGTTTGATTTGGCTTATTTTGATTTTTAAATTAAAAATAAAAGTTGTCTTGTGAGATGCGTAATGGATTTAGTAGAGAAATTTATGTTATGCCTTATTAGTGGTTTTGAGTAAAATCAACTATTTAATATATTTAAATTCATTATGTATTTTTCAGGTGGAGGAGGAGGCGGAGGTAATTGGAGAAATTCCAACTCACAGGATCGTCATGGAGGAGGAGGAAATCAGTACGGAGGCAACGATGGATCTCGATATGGGGGCTCATCAGGTTTCGGTGGAGGGTGAGTATTTTAGATGCAATAATAAACTATGTTCTGCATCTTGTTTGTTTATTGTCTCATACATCATACTCTTCCTTTAATTTATCAGGCTATACTGAACTATGAACACGTCATTTATAATTAAAGCAAGATTAATTCGTAGTCGACATGTTTGACTATACTTATGCATTTTGAGGGGGAGGAGGTGTCGACGCGTGAAAGTTTTGATGTTTGTGTCTATATTTGATTTCATATTTCATAGAATATAAATATAAATAGTAGTCTAATATTTTCTACATAAAATCTCGTAGTAATAACGAAACACATAGTTGTATGTACACAGTACGAGGTAGCAAACTGAACGTAAATCTAATATCTATGTGTCAATAAAATATATAGGTACATGACCCTATGTAAAAGAACATTTTATTGTAGACTGAAACATTTGTATAGCATGTACATTGTAGAGACGAGAGAGGGAGATAGAGAAAGAGAGATAAGGAATATTTGTACATGTATGAAAAGAAAATTCAGAATTCTAATCCGTCTGTTACATAGATAGAGTGAGGTGGCAAAACTTCATAAACTTAATGGCACGTCATGGCGTTTAGCCTTTCGGCAAATAGTTTTTCGGGAGTTAATATAGGGTTACAGATAGCCGACAGAAGGGTAAGAGGCGAATTGTTTAGGTTTCGGTATCATATACTAAATCGGGAGGGTGGGATGATAGGAAATTGGAAACTCTCTACTCCTATTGCCTATTGTTGTTGACCGATTGACTGGCAAGTTGAACTGGTTTAGGTTTACACTAGTTGATGCACATATCTACATGTATCATCATCGCCTACACGATAGCGATTTTTTTACTACAACATATATGTATTTTGTACTTTCTCTCCCTTTCTGTACTGGATGTACTATACAAAATGTAATAATGTCTACAAAACTCTTGACTATGTATTATTTGATCTGTAATAAAGTCCAAATGTAGATAGATTTTGTATAAACCCAGAAACCTGTGAACGTTTCACATTCATAGATATTTAGGTGTTAGGTGTCAGATTAAATTGTGTTGTGTACTTTGTGAATATAGACGGACATGATATTCTAGATTTTCTCTACGGAAATTCTATGAGCATCCCGTTTTTATTAAGAATAAAGTATACAAATAAACGTACCAATACAACATAAACCTCATATTATATTATATGTTCTTATGGGAATTTTTGTTCTTTCTAGATATTCAAGAGGTGGTGGAGGAGGAGGAGGAGGAAACAGTAATAGTTCGTACGGATACAGTTCTAGAAGTGATACTTCTAGTAGTAGTACTGGTTACAACAATTCAAATAGTCGATCAGGAGGAAACTATCAAAGTCGGACTTATTATAATAGTCAACAACAACAAGGTGGTGGTGGGCCTGGACCAAATCAAGTATCAAGATATGGTAGTGGAGGTGGTTCAAATTCTCAGTATAATACTAGTAATACTTGGAGGGGTAATTCCTCCGATCCACAACAGCAGCAACAACAGCAACGTGGAAGTTCAAATCGACAAGGCTATTTTACTGCCAGTTATGGAAATGGAAATAAGCGATAAGGTAGCATAAAATCAAGGATTTTATTAAATAACTTGTTGGAGAATAATAATAATAATACAAATCACATAGTACGAACTATGTAATCTCGATAGGCTGGTCGTCTGTTTGAAATAAAATATTATTACTCTCACAGTAGCAGTATAATTTAAAACACATCATTATTATTGTTATTATTAATATGATGACTGTAAAAATAATTTTATTACTTCCTATACACAACATAATTATCATTATTGCAATCAACATTATTGTTCTCTTTTTTGTTTTTATTCATGTCAAGTTTTCAAATGCTAATTATTTTGCTTTTAAAGCAGACACACCGTATATGATCAAATAACTATCCAGGGTATAATGTTTTAAACGGTATGACTTGTTCTTTCATAAGGTGACATTAGAAGCTGTGCTAACATTTTGGTCATATACGGTAGCTATATTTACAAGCACAAAAAAGAGATCCGCAGATACTTCTTCTATGGACAATTTAAAAAATGTTTGAACAAAAAAAATTACATTTTTCAAGCAAATTCATATTTAATGTACACAAACATTTTTTTTTTTTTGTTTTTTGGGATTTTAAAAATTCGTCTAGAATCTAGAAGATAGTTTTGACTTGATAAATAAAATGAATAAAATAAAATAAAATAAAAATATGCATATAAAAATTTAAACATACAAATCTAAAAATCTGTATGTATACATAATATAAATTACAAATAACATACTATAGCTACTACTATAATCATTTATCATTACTTTTATTATTATTACCTTTACACAAAAAGTATCCTTTAGTTCTACATCTCACTGTATAATATATACACGACCTTTTAACTTGATAAAAACTTTTAAAGGATATTATGATAATATATAGAAATGTATTACAAATTGTTATCTCTGCAAGAGAGATCCTCGATATGTACTCAGAACAAGCTTTAATTTCTAACTTCTAAACTATGTGACTCTTGCATATATTATAGTGAAAAGAAATTATTACATAGTGAATGAAAATATTATACATAGAGACCCAGATATCTTAAAAAATCAATGGACAATTTTTTACATGAAAAAAGTACAAGTTTTGTTTTTGTTTTTCATTGGTTTGAATAAAAAAAAATTTATTTGTATACATTTGTACTGTTGCGTAATTATTTTTTCATAAACAGTAAGTATGGATTCATGTTATTTCATCGTTTAACTCAATTTCGAAAACTATAGTATATATAAGGTATCATACACAATACATAATGATGAAAGGTTTCATTAATGTCATGATTGTCAGGATCCATCAACTGTTTTAATTCATGATTCAAAGATATAGCTAAAAGGTTTCGTAGAAACAATAGTTTAGAATACATTTTTGGTGAAAGATTTTTAGCATCTCTTAGTTTGCACGTGTACCATAAACCATTATATATTATGTACAATATAAAATATAATACGCAAGTTTTTATCTTTTTTGTACAATACATAAATAGATTTTTCAAGTAGGTTTTCTTTCTTTCTTTCTCTCTCTGTATGTGAGCATATTATATATAATAGATGCAGTACACAGTCTAGTGGTTATCCTACATGTCGTGTTCAATATTATATCGTACAGTCGCCGTTTAATTTTTTCCACATACTGGTTGGTATCCATTGTGTACATATTACTTGGATGCATACAGATGGATTTGAATAGTTCTCTACACTCTACACATGTGTCTAGTGTCTACAATCTACAATTTTCCTGCATCCAAAATCCAAAGCAACTTGTATTATGCATATTTTGTTCAGAGGAGAATGGAACATGATTTTGTGTTTGGGTAAACTTGAGCGTGTGTGTAGACTTTGAGCATATTCCAGTATTTCAGTAACTACAATCTACAATATTACAGGAACAAGAATACGAGTCAATCTGTGCTAGATGAAACAGAGAGAGAGAAAGAGAGAGAAGCATAGAAATTCTAACGTAGGCAAAGAGAAAGAGAGAGAGAAATTCGGGTATGGCCCTTGATATTCGGACTGAAGAGTCACTTCACTTGAGTTTGGCATGGTGCTTTGGATGACGATGAAAGAACGAAAGAGGCGAGGAAGGGACTTGGGATATGTATGTTTCCATTTTCATATTCTTGTATACGTATCGTATACATGTATATAAAACACGATGACTGTGGCATACATGTGCACATGAACTAGGAACAAAACGACTAGAAGAGATTCAGATAGACAGATAGAAGCATAATATATAATATATTATAGGGAGAATAACGTTACCAGTTTTCAACTACCAACATCAGAACAGAAGACATTATATGAAACGCATCAGCTATCAACACCAACAACCAACTACCTATAATCTAACCAACGAACCAAGGGAAAATTTTAGCACTGATGCCTGGCTGGTTTTCCCTTCATTTATGTGTATTGTATTATTTTGGTATTTGGTATAAAACGAGGAGTACTTGTGGAAAGTTGTGAGTTGTGATGTTTGAAATTGTATTGTACATAGTTTTGTCTATGTCTGTCCGTATATTTTATCTATAATGTGGAAGAGTAACATCGACAATTTGGAATCTGGTTCTAGACTATAGAAAATCTAGATTCTATAGGCAAAACTATACGTTTTGTTCTGTATATTACTTTCGTTTTCTCATTTCAACGAATTACGTTTCCTCCCTGCCACAAACACTCACAGAAAATTCTCAGTGTCTCTTTCTTTCCAGGATCCAGGCATACTGCAATATTATGTATATTATATACTTTTGGGACGATTTCTAAAACACCAACAACAAAACAATACATTTTGAAGACAGACAAATTTTTATGAAGACTACAATGCATTTCCAACTTTCTGTATTTTATATCACTGAGAACCTAGTTTTTACTAAACCGGGAATTCTTTCACAGAGATGTAGATGTACATACCTCAACCATGTATTCTTTGTTTCATTATTATTGCCAAGCTGTAATAATATGCATTATAATTAGTTATCATCTTTTGGTTATTGCGCATCGTATTAAAACAGTAATAAGTAATAGTAAATGTACAGCTTTTATTTGGCAGAAACTTGTAGTAAAACAAAGTATTATGGTAAACATTTTGAAGTTTGATGAATAATATTTAATTTTTAAGTACCAAAAACCCGCCTACATAACACCTTTATACGATACTTGATGATTACATACATGAAGGCAAGCTTTTATCTCGATAGCACATATGGTTTCTTATTTCATCAATTCATTTTTAAATTACTATATACACTCTAAATAAATTTCAAAGGCCGTAATAATTAAAACTCCATTTATACAGTAGCATAACAGAAGAGGAATACCACAGGTTAATCTGTACAGATAAAGATGGAAATGACAAATTTAAAAAAATATGTATATTATGCAAGTCTATAATATATTATAGTAAAATATGTTTTGATCCTATACAAGAAAAAGTACTTGAAGTTTATGATGATGGTGATGAGCTCTCGTCATAAACCACTGTGTAGAAAGAAAAAGACGAGAGAGGGGTTGAAAAGGAAAAGGTATGGAAAAGTTGGAATATATAGAAGCTGAAAAAAGTCATCATCTTCGTTTACATGCACTCGTAAACATAGTAATATAGATTGTATTATATGAATACTAATATACACACAGAATACAGACAGTCTTTTTTCATTGGCACGACGTGGAGAGGTCTTGAACTCTATTTAATTTTTTTAAATAGGGGGTATTTTATTTGAAGAATTTTAAACGAAACTTCACGGAACTTTCATACAGTATACAGTATACAATATATACCTACGTACAGAGTACAGACTATTATATTATACATAATATGTATAATATCATAATATAAGTTTGAACTACTTTCACTCTTTAACATACTGCTATAACATTATAGCTTATAGCTTACAATGAAACAATCCATATTTTTTGAAGTTTTTAGGGCTTTCTATGAAAAAACTTGAGAGTCCTATACTTGTAATTCAGAAAAGGCTGTCAGTCTTTTATATAAATAGTAAAGCGAACACTATATTATGGTGAACATATTAAATTTATGCTATGTACTGAGGTATATTCAAAATCTATATGCTCTATTCCATGAAACTTTTTAATATCATTTATAATCATCATCTCTTGAAGCGCCATACATGTCTGTATGCATAAATTGCAAAAGCTAATTGGTAGTTTTACATCGTCCTATTATAATAATGGTTTTAAGCGGCTTTAGACAAATTAAATTACCACAAAGTGTGTATTCCTTTACATGTTACATAATAGATAAAATTTGATATGTATGTGCTTCAAAAGAGTCTAATAAATTGGATGGTAAATAGTAATAATTAATTACCTATCCTTCGTTCTTTTTATAAATTGGAATTTAACTAGTACAAAGAATATCAGAAAAATCTCAGAAAAACTTACATAATATTATATTATTATAGTGTTCCCCAAATGCATTTTTATTTTTAATTATAAATTATAATTAGTGTTAATTTCTATTTCATGGGTACAAACTACAAACTATCCATATTCTATGCAAGATCACGCAAAATTTTCATTTTGAACACTTTAAGTTTTCGTTATAAATCATAAATTGTAAAAGATTACCTTTTATACTATTATATTATTTTCAGTCTTCTTTTTAAGTTTATCTTCATTGATCTGCAATCGAAGTTGTTTGACCTGTTCTTCTACATCGGCTACAGAATAATACATAAGATTCATGAGCATTTAAATCAATAGTAAGTTAAAATTTTGTAAAAAAGAAACAAATGTACAAAAAGTGTCGTATTATTATTGCTCACTTACGACGACTGCCTAGTCTTTTCACCAGATTTAGACGAGCTTGACATGATTTTAAATGAGTTTCCATTTCTTCTTTACGAATATGATGTGAACAATCATAAGTACAAATGTCAAAATTAAGTACATTCTCTGGGTCCTTCTATATATTTCATATTTCATGTTTAAAGTTTAAAGTCCACAAAAAATAAACATAATTTACTTGACTTTGAAGCTAAGAATAAGAGGACATAAATCAAAAATGTGTATCAATCATTTATTATTGAAATTATGTAATTTTTTTTACCTTTCGACATTTAGCCAAATGGAAAGATATATCCGCAAACGTAGCAAAATGTTTACCGTAAGGACAGGGCACTTTTTTTGTCGAATGGAATCGAGTTTCTTTAACAGTTAAAAACACCAACTCACCCTTATTGTCCATTTTTGTAGACCTTATCACGATCAAAAACACAGTAATTAGTAGTTTTCTAAAATCTTAGAAAGGAGAAGTAAAAAGTAAATTGTTTTTCGAATTTCCCTTTAATTTTGTATTTTCGCAAACGGATTTCGAGGATATAGACAGTTACTTAAATCTACATTCAACCACTGATTAAAATCACACTGCATTTTTTTCTTTTTATCGTTTTGTGTACTCCAAAATCCGACAATATAATAATAATATAGGTACTTACTTGTCTGGTACATGAATTTTTTCGACACGCGTTTGACCCGGGCCGGGCCTGAAAAAAGGATTCAGGTCAAATCTGTCTCCATAGCCACACAGGAAACAAGTATACAAAGACAAACTTACGCATCACATCAAAGGTGCAGTGTCCGTCATTATAAATATTATAAATTATATGAAAAGTCATAGTTCATAGTTTGGAATACAGAATACATTAGAGTAATCAGTATAAATCAGGATTTCAACGATAATAAGTAATAAGTATCTCAGCAATCAACAGATTAGATTGGAGGGAAAACGCAAATATTCGTCTTTAGTTGTAGGTTTTAGTAATAAGGAGCAAGTAGAACGTAGAACCAAATTAAATTAGCTAAGATTGACGATAATATTTAGTATGATTTAGCATTTAAATTTCAAAATTGTATAATGTGGATCAAGGAGCAAAATTTAAAGATTTTATCACCGAGTAGAATGCGAAAGAATCATATTGATAGCAGCCGTGTTGGTAGTTTTAAAAGTCTCTGTAAACTGATTTCTGTGTCTCTTTTTGCTGCCAGTCTCCTATTTCCAAACTATGCACAATGTGACTTTGTCGTTGAGGAAATTGAGAACGAGTTGACTGAGGGGAATGTTGCTCTAAATAGGTGGAAACGGTTGTTACAAGATGATGATATCAAGGAAGAAAGTAATGATGGAAAAACAATTTCAAAATCTCTTGAAGTACAACCCGTTGACGAGGAAAATGGGGATGAGAATCCCAAGCGTCTAGAGGAAACTATAAATAATGAGACGAATGAATCAAACTATTATGAAAAATATAAGGCAACGTAAGACAGCATAAAATCTACATATGACATACCATTATTTCAGCTTGAGATTACGTTTTCTGAAACACAATGAAAACTGGAGTAAATAATGAACGTTTTTTATACATTTTTTAGGTATGACAACTCGGATCCAAAATATGGACACATCATTGAAGAAACGAACCAGTACTACTGTGAAAAATATGGGGAAAGGCATCTTTTATGTGCTTTGAAGGTAATTTTAGCGAAACATATTTTTTACATAATTTCAATCAAATTATAATCAATCAACTGTTAACTACAAACTAAAAATAATGTCACTGTCTGTAATATGGGTTTTATTTTACACAATTAGGAAAATGTAGAGGATCGCAAGTATCTTGAGCGGTTTGCAAACTCCTCCGACATTGATTTCATTCTCCGTTTTATTACTCGTTTGCGGAAAAGGCTTCTCATGGGAAAAGAGGATGGAGGCTCGGGCGTTTTACCAAAAGCTTCCAAAATGCGTAGAATTCAATGGAGTCAAGAGTTACAAATTTTTGCTCAGAGAATTGCAAATCAATGTGACAAAAAACTGGACAATGACCTCGTTATATCCACTGGTTAGTTTTTTTCTGTTCGTATAATAATTTATTATATCCATTCATATCATTCTCAGGATACACAATTTGAAAATATTATAATTCCAGACGACATTTCTACTTTGACAACACTCATTGGTTATTCTGAGAATTCGGAAACTAAGAAACCAAAGTGGATTCAAGTGTTGATGCAGTGGTATAAAGGTGTAAAAAATGTCGAACCAGATATTACTTTTAAATCCGGGAAGAAGATGGACTCTTACAGGTAGTTGACTAAAAACTGGAACAAAAAAAGTAAAGTTTCCCATTTTAATTTATGATTTACTAAGATAAGGGTTTTTTACTACTCATTATTCATATGTGATTTTGACTTTTTAGTGCAATGGTTTGGAGTACGACGTATGCATTAGGATGTGGATATACAGCATGTGAAAGTGAAGAAAATGGTACCTAAATGAAGGCTACGGACAATTATTATTGACTTGAATGAATTTATTATTTATTATGCAGTAGTTGGGAATCATAATGAATAATAATTATTTATTTTCTCTATCTTTCAAGATAAGACAAACAAATACTATGCATGTGTATTTGGACCAGCTGGAAATCTGGAGGGTAAAAAGATTTACGAGCCCGAAAAGGAAGGTACTGCTAATGACCCAAAGGAACACAGTGGCGAATTTGCACTGGAAGGTGAAGTACAAGAAGAAACGGACGAAGGACAGAATGATTCCCGTAAGAAAGAAGGAGAGAATAAGGAATCCGAATCTAAACCTGCTGCAAACGAAGAAGAAAAAGAAGTAGTACAAGAACAAAGAAATGAACCTGCACAAGAAACAATGAGGAAGAATCCTTTCAATGACAAGGGGAAATCAAAACCGAAATACAAATTAAATAAACCACTAAGAGAGGAAAAAGCTAGTAAAGAATCGTTAAGACCGGAAAAAATCAAAGAGTTTGAAAAGAAAGAATCACGTAAAGCAATAGTGGATGGACCTGAGAGTGGAGCAAAAATGTTTCGTAAAATTGGTTCTGACTCGGAATCAAGAAAAGATAACAATAATACCAACAATAGTACAAACAATAGTACACAAAGCTCTAACAATACCAACAATATTACTACTACTATTGATGGCACAAGATTGTCAATTAATACGTACGCTATCTTTATTTTCCTCACCTTACAACTCCTATACTTATGTGCATGAATAAACTGTACTCCATGTTCTATCCTCCATTATTCCTTCAATGGGATATTGGATCAAGAAAGTCTAAAGTAGAAAAAAAAAGTTTGTGAAAACTAGTTTATTTAATTCTGCTATACCTCATTGGCATTGGTAAAATGGCAAAGGGATGCATGAAACTTTCAAGTGCTCTTCTATCTCTCACTCACTCACTTGGAGTGAATCCGTGAAAAGGAGATACCCGTACAATTTTTTATTGAGCCATTTGGGTTAAAGTTGGTTGGTTCGTTGGTTCGTGGATTTTTTTCCCTAGTTTTTATTTCCCTTTACTTACTTTGCTGTGTTCTCTGTTCTGTGTGCTTTGTAGTTTGTACTTAGTACGTGCAGAGTAGAAGTAGACAGACAGAAAACTCCAACATGGATGCTGACTGCTCCCGCACAATGACGATGATGACGACGTGAAGTGTATTTTTTCCTTGTTCCTATTCGTATTGAACCGGCTGAGCTGTGAATTTTTTTTATCGGGAAGCGCAATACACAATACAAAATGCAGGGTGTAGGGAGTAGGGAGAACTTTATCTTATACCTTGTACATTGTACACTGTACATGGTCTGTATTGGCCATCCGTCGATTTATTGGCTTCGTGCTGGAGAGTTTTTTTTGTTTCGTCAGTTCTGTGAACGCTGTCTCTTCTCTTTTCTCTCCTCTTTGGAGTTCTAAGTCATGCTGAATTCATCTTTCTTTCTTTTTTCTCCCAACTTGCAGCTCTTTTTTCATTCTTTTTGCCTCGTCTTGTTATTTGTTATCATCATCAGAAAAAGGGAAACGTACTTACTCACATCTCACATCCTTCTCCACAGTCACAGAATACGTGTGTATTGTATTGTGTATTTTGTATGGTTATTTGATAGTTACAGGAACCAGAAATTGATGCATAAAAGTAAAAGTCTATTCTTTTTTTCCTTCTTCAAACGTATCTTTCTAGTTTCTAGTACGCAACGTACATTTTTGAATGCTGAAAATGAAGGGAAAACTGCAAGTGGTTAAAAGTTAAAAGCTACATAATATGTACCTAAAATCTAGAATGTAGAATAAGAGATGATGGTAAGACAATGGTTTTGTGGTGAGCAACCTTTGCTTTGTTTCCTTTATCATCTTTCCCCTTCCACATTATTTCTCCTTTCAATTTTTTAGAAAAAAATTGAAGCATGTCTTTATATTACAAATTTTGAGCTCTAGCTTCCGTATTCCGTGCTTCATGTTTCATAAGCAGTAATCAGTATAAAGTATGACAATCACAATTCATAATTTTATGAACTTTCCCGTTCTTAGCATAAAACCTTACGCATTGTAGCATTGTACATGATATTATGTCATAATTCATTATAGTGTCAGATAACTTTCCACTTTCTAGCGTCTACTTTGTCTTATCATTGTGTATTGTTTTATATGTTATACCTACAATACTACACAATGTGTGTAAATTGCATGCAGTAATATAACATAATATATTGATATGTACAATGTACAAGGTTCATACTTCATACTGGTGTATACTTTGCTAATGTGTTGTATGCATCACTGACAACTGAAGAGAAACTACAAACTACAAACTACCCTTCTGTTTCTATAGTCTGTACTTACAGTTTGTAAACTAATGGGAAATCCAATTATACGGGAGAAAGCGCAAAAAGCAAAAACTAAGCTGGAATCAAGTCTCTTGTAGTATGTAGTTTGTAGTGTAAGTTGTAAGTTGTAGCCGGGAGCTTGTTTCTTCCATGACTCGTGATCCATGATACACTGTGATATAGCTACCAGATGATAGGCGGAGATCTGAATTTCTGCTTCAACTCATTCTAACCACTGTTCCCTGTTTTATGTTTTATGTTTTATACTTCCTACATGTGTAATATCTAGAATCTATACTACATAACATTATGTACCTATTTTAAAATAATACACATCCCTCGTACAGTACAAGTACTTACCAGGCCTGCTAACTGTTAGTTTACAGTATAATATAAAATATAAAGTGCTGACAAAAAACAAATCGTGTGTGCATATTTGTGGTTTTTAAAAGCTGTGCCAGATACTGAATTCTGAAAACCAAATATACACCAAATATACATGTATGTATACATATATCACATAATTTATATAACATCAGAATCAGAACATACAAGATACAAGATACAGCGGTGGTACAGGTAAAACCATCTATTACAGTTTTAGTATCATTTCATTGCATTAGTATTTTATAATATATAATATATAAATGCGTACATAATATAATACACAATAAAATCACGAGTTCAAAGTATCAACTACATTAGCCGGTAGAAAGTACAAAGGGTTGGTGGTTGGTGTAATTGTACATTGTACGACATTCAATCCTCTGTTTTGTGTTTTGTGTTTGGTGTGTTGTGTTGTAACCGCAACCGAGGAGGAGGTATCTACTATCTAGAAACTAGAAACAGGAGATAAATTTAAGTAGGTGGGTAGACGATCCATGATACTCTGTAACATACGTAATACGTAGTACGTATATTATCCAGTGTCTAGTGTTTAGTGTCTAATGTCAGCAAAGTATAAGAGAATGGGAGAAAGTACTTACATGTAGAAACTAGAAACTGACTGCAGGGCTAAATCTTCCAGCTGTTGTCAAGCATCGAGCATCAACTAATTCTACAATCTACAATTACTCGAGCATGCACTTTTCCCTTTGTATATACATGTTTACATGGTCATTACATCCGTATCAATTTGTACATGTACGTTTGTAGTTTGTAGTTTATACTTACTCCTGTAAATACATAGGCCGATTCCCGATCGCTACACACTACACACGACACAGTCAACGGAGAAAGCCCACATTATTATTGTTATAATCGGATCAATTTCATTACGAATTATTGTATAAAATGATTTTATATTATGTTATCCGTTCAGAAGTCAGGAGAGTATAATTTATTATGTATAGAACTTATTATTCTATTTCAGAATGAAGTAATACCAATAATAATTATTATTATGATCCATATTACATCAAATTAAAGGATTTTACTGCGGTGAAAAAGATTAGGCTGTTGTCCTGAATATTAATTTTGATAGAATTTAATGTTTTGAAGTAAATAGAAGCTATCTACAACCTATACAAAAAGACAACAACTGGTAATAGACATGTAAATTAAAGCTACTGAGGAAAAACCTGCACAATGCATGATGCACGATGACACATTACACACATATGCTTAAGGCTCAAGACTCAAAAAGTCAAGACTCGTTTGATGATTTATGGTTTATGAATTTTTACATTTTTCATGTTTCCTTTTATGTTTTTGTATTGTGTACAAGTCTATTCCTTTTACTTTAATGACAGGAGACAGGATACAAAACTTCGTTTAGTATCACATTCTTCTCACCTTGTTTCTTGTGCATTGTGTGGAAACTGGAAATATGTGATGCTGAAAAAAGGTCCGGCGGCTAAACAAGCTAACGAGCACGACTACTATACTATTCGTTTAATGCCCACTTGGCTACAGATATACACAATACACAGAACATTAAATTTGATACATGTGGCTATGTTCGTGAATACTTGTGAACTCTTTGACATAATTGATAAATGTGGTGTACACTTGCTTGGAAAAGCAGGAGTGTAATAAAAAAAAGTACTATGTAGTGTGTAGTACTCCTTCCTCCTTTGTATTATTACTCATATGTCATATGGTGTACAATGTACAGAGTACTATCAGTTGCTACAAAATACAAAATACAAGCTATTAGAGAAGGTAGAAGTACTATCACTATTCATGATTCGTGATTCAAGACTCAAAATTCAAGACTCGATACTAAAAAATGTTACACATGAAAAAAGTCTATGCATATTACACGTAAAACATTCTACACTCTAAACTCTGCAAACTACACCCTGTGCATTGTACACTGTGAAACCCAGTGAAGAAGAGACAGGAGGGTGATAAAGTAGCTTCGTTTCTTTCTTTTTTCATTCTTTCTTCAAGAATTTTCAAGAGGAATGTTGGAAGAGAGCCTCAAGTCGATTTCGGCTGATTTTCACTGTTCTCTTGTAGATTGTAGATTGCAGATATACAGAGTAAAGTGTACAGTATACAGTCACTTGAGTTTCTCATGCAAAATTGAGGTTGACTTTGTACATGTATCTTTTTCCGTTCTCCATTCTCCAATCTCCTCCCTTGCCTTTCTTTTGGTTTTAGCTTTGGTTTTTGGTCTTCTTTACTCTTTACCTTTTGCATTCACTTCCTCGTATCTTCTTGCTACTTGCTTATAAACTGTTACTCGTAATATTCTGATATCTAATACAAAAGGGGATCTTTTATACGTACAACATAATGTCATATTACATACTACTGATATATCATCTATTAAATAGGTAAGAGGTAAAAGTATCTCTGCACATATGTGTACATATTCCGGTGCTTTGTCCCTGAAGGTGAAGTAGATTTACATTCTACATAATATAGAGGAACAATTGTCAATTGTATCTACAAAGGAAATTTTGCGGTGGCTTTGTGTGTGTGAAACAATTCTTTTGTAACTTGTAATACATAATACATTGCTTGTTATCACTAGCATCTAGCATCTAGCATCTCATGTCTCATATTATTCTCAATTCTCAATACTAAGTATACGGATAAAAGGTACAAGATACGGGATACGGGATATGCCATCTGAATTTTGTGTTTCATATGTAATGTACTGTCACCAGAGACTGTACTCTGCACTTTGTACTGCTATGTTATTATTTAAACGCGGTTAACTTTGCGTTTTACTATAATAAATAGATACTAATACAAGATACTAGATACACATGAACTGTGAGACGTAATGATGATTCTCACAAAAACACTGCGTTGTCCTATTGTATGTAGATTCTAGATTCTAGATATCATAGAGATATTGTTCATTGATGTTACCATCATTATTGTTATTTATTATATAATGTACATAATACAGGCTATGTTTGTTATTGTTATTATTGTAGCTTATAGTTGTGCTGTGCTATAGTCTTCTCTGTATCTAGTATCTAAAATATGACAAAAAGGTTTGTCTGCTCCACTGATTTTAATCAAGTTTGCCTTTCCTTTCTTTCCTTCAAGCTTCAAGGCTCAAGACAAACCCATACATACGGTCCTTTGGTATTTGGTATTGTTAACAATTCTTTCTTCTTTATGTCACATTGGATACACTGTACATGTCACACTTAATATTAGTTGGGCTAAATTTGTACAAGATAATAGAGACTAGAGCAGGCCAGTTCCTCTTTCCTCCTTGTTATTATTTGGATTCTAGATTCTAATTTTTGTTTGTCACAAACTGTGACAGAAGACAATTAGGCTGTCTCATGAAATGCATATATACATATTATGTGTATTATAAATTATAAATGATGAACTGTGCAGTACATACAAACCACATACTGCATGCACTCATTCACTTGCTCAACCATCAACTATCAACCATGATTTGTCTAATAATGTGTAATGTGTGTGTATACAATTAATATGATGTGATGACAGGTCATAAAAGTAGACACAAGACACAAGATACATCATGTACAATGTACATTGTTCATCGCCCAAATAAATAACATTAAAATCTACAAGTCAGTAGTCACCATTCTGTCTTTGTATATTGTATATATATGGTATATTTTATATGGTATGCTAATGTTATACTAAAGCATAAAAGATTTATGATAAGATAAGTGAACACAGTGTGGACTGGAGACATTTATTAGACATGTGATGAATCAATGAGGGTTGGAAAATTTACCCCTATCTTGCTTCCATATCAATATAACTCCCTGTGGTGACATTTCCGTGGTCTAAAATCTAAATCTAACATCATCATATAATAATATATGAATGAATTATGCAGAACTAGATTATTATTTTATTATATTACATATGACATACACTACACTGTTGTGGGCATATTGTTCTTGTAAACTTGACCGCGTAAGCCTAGATTGTAGATTTGTGGAAGAAACTGCTGGATGGAAGACGGAAGATGCAAGTATACAAGTACAAACTATTGTCAACTATCAACCTAATCACTAATCAGTAATCAGGCTTTCCCTGGCTCAAAGAGAGGAGCTAGGAAATATATTAGATAACAGAGATAGTCAACAAACTCCAGGATTTTTTCACATCAACTTTCTTCCATGCTCCATAAAATGTTCCGTGAATTCGGACTGTAAAACGCAGAATGCAAAATGTAGAATGTAGATTGTCGATGGTAGAGGGGTGGATGAAGAAAGGCAACTTTATTTCTTTCTCACTGCCCTCAGTTCTCTGTCGCTGACATACGTATGTAGAATGTAGAGATCGTACAAGTACTTACATTTTACTGGAGCCCATAGCCCATGTACAATATATTGCCTTGTTATCGGGGTGAGAAATCGATGGCTTGCGGTCTTCCACGTTCCCACAAAATTTCTTGTTCTCCTTTTATTCCTAGCGGTTGTGCCCGGAAGCTTTTTTGTCGTCTTTATTGTCATTGGTATTGGTATTGGCATTGTCCTTATGGAACAAGTGAACCAATAAACTTGATACGATTTAACCTGCAGCGTTAGTTTTTTTCTATTTTCTATTTTCCTTTTTCTATGTTCCTATCTGTTCATCTCAAATCTCGAGTTTCGAGTTTTTCTCTTGTCTTGTGTCTTGTATCTCAATTCTCAATTGATTAGTAATGAATTTGTCTTTTATTTGAGTTTGACTTTGGCTTTGACTTTGAATGGAAATGACTGAAAGAAAAGTTAAGTGACTCAAGTTTGATGTTAAAAGTTAGGTAGCTGATTTTCGGTTGATAAGTACTCAATACTCAATACGCAGGATTCAGGACTGAAGATATGAGAAAACTTTTCAGATCCATGTAATAAAGTCGCCGTGTACAACATACAGGTTTCTCTGGTATATGTACAATGTACATTGGGCAAGCTACAAAATCTCAGCTAACTCCACTTTATTTGTGCACGAGGAAAATTTTCAAAGAAAACCATGCATCAGTAATCAGTAAAAGATGAAATTAACGTTTAAATGCATTTAAATTTTAAATCCTATCATTCTCACTTCTTAGAATTATTAGGAAATTCATGGATTTTGTATGCAAACAAAAATAGAATTCAAGAAAAAAGAAGCACATGTGAAAAACATGTTAGGACAAGAGTCACGATATTCCAATGTTCAATGTTCAAGTTTCAGTTGCATCTTTTCCTTCTTGCCTTCATGAATAATGTATAATAAATAATAATGGTATAAAACACGAGTTTCACATGTCATTAGATGGAAGATAGACGAACAAGAAACAAGAAACGGGAAACAAGAGACAGCAAATGAAAAAGTAGCAGTAGGTATTTTGTACTTAATATTTTGCAAGCTCGGCTTTTATGTAAAACTTTTTCACTATTTGATCTTTGTACACAAGTCACAATTCACAAGACAGAGAAGAACATGCAGGCTTTTGTACATATTATGTACCTATGTAATGTACAAACTACAAACTACCAAGTACAATGTACAATGTAGAGGACTGTAGAATGTCGATAGGGAAGCGTAAATTCGTGTTCAGAAGAGTGTAGTCATGGTGAGATGAGAGCCTTCTTCGTCTCCTCTTCTTCCTATGCGTAAAATGCCAAGAGCCCAGGCACTTCACTTTTCTTCCTCGATTTTCTCTCTCGCTAATTCCATCATTTTATCATTCCTTGCTCTCCCATCAACTTTTCCTTCCTTTCCTCCAGTCTAGGTTTGGTTTAGAACGCATTGAGCATTGAACATTGAGTTTGGATAATAATAATAATAGAACATAAAATATGAAATATAATAAATCGTAATGGAATCATTCAACTGCAACCAGCACTTTAAACTCTAAAATCCAAAGTACGCATTAGCTTCATCATTTCATAAATGAAAGGACGTGCATCGTACATAATAACGTTATGTGTAATGTGTTATGTAGGAACTCGCCATATGAATATTATTTGTCTGTTTTGTCCATCCTTTTTTATTTAGTTGGATTTGAAATCAGAATGTAAAAAAACTTTTTGTCCCACATGCTCTAAATTCTAAATTCTAAATTTAGAGTAGTAAAGCTGCACAATAATGGATAACGATTAACGATCATTTATCGAACAACGAATAGGACGGACAATGGGCAATGGGCAATTGACAAGGGAAGAATGGGAAATTTTATTTATCTTGCTGAGACAAAAGTAGAGCTGTAATAATAATATGAGATATCTTGAAAAATCAATGGACCATTTTCTTATCTTTGGTACAATAGGATTTCAAATATTAAGGATTACACTACAAACTTCAAAAGGGTGTGAATTTTCCATAGAATGAAAAGTCTGAATCTTGAAGCTGCAGGACATCTGCAGGCTCTTCTGATATAATATTTTTTTATTATAAATCAAAAGTTTTCCCGTTTTCGGTTGTACCAGCAAAATTCATGACTGTTTAGCGTTTGGAAATCGGCAAGTAAAATTTAAAATTCGGATGACAATAATAATTTACATCTTATAACAAAACATGAAACCTAATAATTTTGGATTTTAGATTTTAAATTTTTTGCTAACTTTTGTTTTACATTTTAGTCCATCAAGAATCAAGAATCAAGAGTAGCTCTTTAATTTCTAAGTCATATTTTGCACATGGTCTTGTGACTTGTGACGTCATAAAATGAATCTGTTTTTTCCATAAATGCGCTTAAAAATCACTTAAAACAGTTTAGGATGCTCGATGCTCTTTCGTCCATCGTCTATCATGCACAGTAATTATTGTTATTGATAGCAGTATTGTAAATGCATCATATTATTGAGCCTTCAGCTTAAATGTACTTGATACAACTTATACGTGTTTACAATCTCCAATCGACAATGGACACTATACTATTATTGTCTAACGACAAAAGATAAAATATACATGCACAATTCACATTATATGTATCATACTTGATACTCGAGACTCGAGAGATAAAAACACGTTATTACTCACACATAGAAAGGAGAAAGGAGAAAGCTGTTATAGGTATCGAAGTATCGAAGATCGAAGGGCTTTCATAGCCAAGCATCCTCAAATCAAAATCAAGAACACTTTTGGCTTTAATTGAAAAATGAAAAAAGGTGACAGAGTTGTACTTGGTAACAAATTTTACCCCCTTCAACTCCTTCAAATTGCTCTTTACTAGTACTACTGTATCCTCCGCACTGGATGTAAAATGTGCATCATACATTATACACTATACATTTTATATACAAGTTGTATGTATTGTGTATTACGAATGCATACTGCACACTATACCCTGAGGAAAATTCTGTATACATTTCTATAGAAACTTTATAAGTTCTAGCATTCGCAGAGTTTTCTCAACTGAATTTGTATAGAATTTCATATTGGAACAAAAATTTTTGGCCTCTATAAAAATTGTATACACCACGATCTATAAATATTCAATTGGATATGTATAAAAAAAATCTTCCTGCTTCTTTTACCATATACGCACATGAACAACTCTTTATCGAGTGAACAACACCTCATTGCTCATCTTACACATATTATTAAGATAAATATACTTTACCTTGTAAATTGTAAATGATAATATTTATTATTTTGTATATGCAAAAGTTAAGTCAGTGGATGGAATGTAGATCCATCATAAAATACTCAAAAATCACCTCGGATTCAAATTTATGACAACAATAGAAAACGACGCAATATAATTCACATGCATGTTACAATCACGATAAGATTTTGTCTTTAACTTTATTCATTAACCTATAACATAAACACAAACAAAGATATTTTTGCCTCCTTCAAGAAACCTAATTAATCAAGTTCATAGATATTCGGAGGAATACATAGAAATTCTGAATTTGCAGTTGAAACGTGTACACACTGACGATGAAATTCCTTTATACTTATACATTTTTCTGTGATGATTCCAATTATCTTCTTCACATGTGTACAATAACGAATATTCGAAGTTCTTATGATATCACACAAAAGAAAGAACGACTCATCAGTAGTCTGTATTATTATTTTAATTCGTGCAAATTCTCCGGTCTTTAAGAATATGTAAGAATTTGCAAATTTATATTTTTTATCATATGAGTGCAGAGACAGTTTTGCTCCTTCATGTTCAATCCTTTCATATAGGCATTTAGCTTGGTACTCAACAATCTCAACACAAAATTTTCTGGAACTTGGAAATCCTTTTCCATTTGGTTTAGTGGTATGTGGAATTTTATTGATGGCAGAATAATAGTTGATCCTATTCATGATTTTTTTAGGTGTTGTAGACCAACTAATAACAAGATGAATTAAATATTTTTTGAGGATTTGAGTTTGTACATGACGATTTCCGCTCACAGAATTACAGATGACCATATTCAATGTTTCATATGGAAACATTGAGTGAGCCCACACTGGACCAAAACTCCTTACTGAATGTTCCATGTGCAACAAGAGGTGAATGTTGTAAGTCATCTTGTCCAATCCGTACAGTATTTGAAATCCATGGACAAATTCTCTAAGCTCTTCTCCAGCCTTTTGTAATTGTGATTCGGTAAATTTATCCAGACTAAGGACAAATATAGCATTAGCCAGTAGCCGGAAATTATTGAAATACTCGATAGGTAGTAATTTAGCAAGTACTGGTACTGAATAATAATATAAAAAATTCCTCCACTCATTTGATTTCCATCCTCCTCTTTCTACTATACTTCTTGGCTTCCGAGAAATAAAAGACGGTGGTTTTATTTCCGCCAGTAAAGAATCAAAGTCACCAGACCTTTCTTGAAGACCAAAAAGTTCCTTTTTACAGCTGCTGTCAAACCACAAGCTCGCTAACATTTTTACCACTCCTTGAAAAACATTATGCATGACTTCTGTTGTGAAGTTTTCAGTCACTCCAAAATTTTTGAGTAAAATAAAAGGTGACGCATATTTAACTCCTCGAGAATCACCTCCTCTTGACATGCTTTTGACATCTTTGATGTATTCTGTATTTGTGCGGAGATCAAGAGTACTCGTAAACGGGTAAACCATTCTACGATCCACTGAAATGGCTTTTTGATAGCAGAAGGAGCAACCACCACATTTTGCATTATACTGGGAAAGACCTTGAAATTTACTCCGGGCTCCAGAGTCAAAAACTCCACACAGAGGGAAAACTGGAATTTTTATTATGTCCCCATTGACTTTGATCTGTATTTTGTCATTTGAAAGTTCATTCATTTCCGACACCATTATCTTTGTTATTGCACATATTGGTACATTTTTGTCTCCACTCCACACTCCACTTATTAAAATATTTCTGAATCTAACATCTGCATTCAACTCGTTGAGAACAAACATGTACGGCCAAACGGATCCCACTTTTAGCACCTGTACACCATCGCTGCAGAAAGATAATGTGAGAAAAGGTGAAGGATGATTAGCTTTTAGCTTTTTGTATACATCTCCGTCTTTGTAGTCACTGTAAATTCCAACTTCTCTTTCACGGTAAAAGTCAGTTTGTATCTCGTGGAACAGATGAGGATGAGTTGCAAATAGCAATTCAAGCTGGTATTTTAATCCAATTGTTGCATAATAGATGTTACTGTTTCTGAGTTCGAGTTCTTTTTGACAATGCAGACATGAAACGTTTCCATCAAGCTGGCCAAAACTCGATTTACAAAGAGAGCAGAAATGATACTTTTTTATTTGATCAAACATTTTTTTGAGATGAGCGTAAGATTTATATTTAGATTTTTCAAGTGCAGGTGTAGGAAGGTGAAGGTTGATGACATGAACAATGTCTTCTGTAGCATCAAGAGGAAGGTTTTGTTTCAAAATTAATGATAATATTGCTGACTGTGAGTCTTCATAAGTCAAGGAGCAATCATCATAAATTTTATCCTGTAGATTATTTGGTAAAGGTTGATCATACGAAACAAAAGAAGGTTGTGATTCAGTCATAAAAATACTATCCTCCACAATGTCATTAATCATACAAGAATCCATTTCCATCAGGTAATTCTTCAACTCCTCAAAATTTTCATCACGCTTCTCGTCAATTGTATCTGTACATTTTTTTTCTTTCCGTCTGATTTCTGATTTCTGTCCTGATTCCTGATCACTATTCAAAGACAACGGGTCCAGATGTAACCCATATCCTCGTCCCTACAAAAATCAATTGTACATTTTGCATGTTCCAATTTACAATCAATGCTTACTTTTAAATTTTAAATGTTTCAGTGTGTTGAAATATTGTATTTGTGTACATGTCGAGAAGTAGGAATTCGGTGACATCGTCGGAATTTCCTTAGATAGCTTTCAGAAGCCATTGTAAAATTACAGCTGCGTAATTCACACAAGCACAAAGACTCCACTTCCGTTTTTCTCTTTACTCACGCTTTTGCGATATGTACAACGCAATCTTCCATTATCTTTTGTCCTCACACATAATTGACAAGAATTATAAAAAAACCTGCCTTCAACTTGAGCTAAAAAATTCTGTACCGTTTTCTCTAAAATTTAAGGACTGGATTTTAAATTAAACAAAATGCATAGAAAGAATTCCAATACATGCAGAAATATTAATACTTTTATTTAAATCTTTAAATTTTAGCACCCTCACGACCACTTGTTTGATGTTGAATAGACTTTTCTTGAGACTTCAAACATTTGCACACTCTCTTTACATTAAAATTTAGTCTCAAATCTCAAGTCTTATGTACTTTGTAAGATACAAGCAAAATTTCATAACCGCATAAGTATTTCATCCATTCCTTAATATTTTTATTGGGGTTCGTTGTAAAATGTTTTGCATTTGTCTCCATGGGCTTTTACAACAAAATTTGTTGAAACATGCATGAAAAAAGCCTGATACATTTCACACGATTTCCATACTATAAACTATAATACATACAAAGAGAGTTGAACATTCTGCATTTGTACTCGGGCTTTTGACACGAAAGGAGCTCAAAAAACTGTCACTAAAATTAAAATGGCAGCCACAACCGGAATTTATTATTTATGTAAGTTGGAGTGTGTTGTAGGAGAGAGTCAATACGTGATTATTGAAAAACAAGATGTGAACAATGACCAGCCCATCCGATTTGGAAGTGCTGAGTTGTATGACATAGAATATCATGATACTACTATGGTTGGAGCAGTTATTGCAATGGGTGAGTCACGCCAAAGAAAATTATACAAAATACATATTATACATCATCACCATTTTATGTCGTTCCTAAATGTATTTGATTTTACATTTTACAGGTCGAAATGTTGAGAAGCTGCAGAGTCAAATTCAAAGACTCATTCAAGGTGATAAATTGTCTCAAAACGTATTCAATACTCAATCCTCGCAATCCCAAGCGAAATCACAAACCTCTTATTCTCAAGTTGCCACAACCTCAAAGTCAAAGTCAAATGTCACACAAAGCAAGGATAAAAGTCTCACTAAGGTAAAACAGATAAAATATGTACAAAATTTTTCAGTTTTCAAAGCTCTAGCTTCAATTCTATTGTAATGTTTGTCTGCTGTTTTTTAGCTGGTGCAGAGCAAAACGAAACGTGAGTCAGATTCAGTTCTCTCGCAATGGTCAAATTCACAAAACGACGAGACACAAAACAGTCAAACACACGACAATGATGAAATTGAAAATGCTCCAAATTCTCCTTCAACTCCACAATCTCCATCTTTATTAGACCATAGATCATATGTAATAATAATAGTATATATTAAACAAAAAGAATACAAAAAACTTCAAAGTTGATGAAAAAAGATTCACATGATTTTTTTGCAATAGGATTCACCATTGAGACGACCTCAACGAAAGGGAACTCGTCGGGTTGAACTTGCACTATTAGATCATGAGAGTAAGAAATGACATAATATGATACAGAATACAGTAATAAATAATAAATTGCAGTGCATAAGAATTATTATTGTATTGACATTCATTTTATGTATACGTTTGTCGTGTCTTGTTGAATTCTTAGATGATGGAGGAGACTCTGAAACTGACTGGGAACCAAGTCCTCAAAGTACATCTATTTTTACTAAGAAGAGCATTGTTAAGCCAAAAAAATCCTCCACGTGGAAGGAAATCTCTGTGCGTCAAACTTATTTTTTTTACGTTAAAATTTTAATACTGCATTACAGTGGATATTGTTTGGAATATTTAATTTTAAGTTTCAATCGTCTCTAAATTACTCTTGTATTATTTTTAAACGGTTCAGAACCGAACATTAGCATCTTTGGAGAGCAAGAGAAAAGGCAAAACTGTACAGAACGTCTCGTTTTCACAAGGCAGTGGAACTGGTGGAGATGGTCATTTGAAGAGAAAAATTGCTCTGTTGGAAGCTGAAAACTCAAAACTCAAAACTAAAAAACGAAATAGTAATGATCTAGCTATCATTGAGCGTAATATATATTAGTATGAATTTATTATGCATCATTATTAGTAATTAGCAGATTGTTATTCCTTGTGCTTTGTATTTTAGCTGTAGCTCCAATTGCTGATAAAATTAAAGCTCCAACTTCCCACGTTTTAGTGGAGGATGACGATGAAGAAGATATTAATAATGATATTGTAAGTTTTATTTGTACTGGAATTGGAATTGTGCATGCAATGTTTTTATTTTTTGTCCATAATTTATAATTCGTTTGTCTAACTACCTAACTTTTTATGTTTTATTTATGCACACAGAAAGTACTTGGAACATATGAAGACGGAAATGAAGAGAAACAAATTGTCCAAGTTGATCGATTTCAATATGGTTTGATTAACTTTAGGGAACCGATTAGTGCCATCAAAAAGTTGAGTGTGATGGTCTTTACTCCAGAGGTTCTTGCAACACATACATACACAGGCAAGAAATCCAATGCACATTTAAAAGATTATACGAGTGGTTCAAAACCAGTAAAGCAACAACTTTGTCCTCATTTGCTGGGTATTGTTGTAGGTATGTGAAGCTACGGCACATATTTTTACAGTTTAAAAAAACAATTTAATCAAAACGAACTTTTCGCACACGCTTTGTATTTTTGTACAGTAATAATAAAAGAATTTTTGTTTTTCAGATCATACTTTTCGTAGGTTCACAAGACTCACAAAGGATGGAATGTTTAGGGACAAAAAGAATGGGGCTGAGCGTCAATTGTTAGCTACTGATTTGATTTCAGCGATTCAAGTAAAATGTGCTTGTTTATCCGCAACTGGCCGATACTGATTATTTTAAATCATCAATCATCACCGTTCATATAATATTTACATGAGTATAAGTTAAATTTTGTAATTGTTTTCGGTTGTTCCTGATTTCATGGTAAATTTGATAACCATTTTATTTATCCGTAGGCTAAGAGCGTATGAAGCTTTTAAAGTAGCGTTATTAAATGCAAATAAAGAATTCAAATGTTCCTATTGTTTCATGAACCTCTCATCTTTTGTTCTCTACGTATTGGTTTCAAATGTCCGTGAAAACGGTGTACTTCATGGACCCGAGAAAGATTCCACTGTCGAATCTTTCTCTGGTCAATGAAGCAGAAAGCATAATTGGCATAAATATTGGTTTTAACTTGCATTTAAAATTTCAAAGCAAAAAAGTAAAAATAAAGGCACTGCATTTGAATGAAAATTATATTAAAACTCAATGTAAAATGAATAGAAGTCTCCAATACAATTTGTATAGAAATGAGTTCAAATTGTATTCAAATTGTATTTGAGTCTATGCATATTTCGGCCATTTGTTCAATTGAAATTTATAGAAGTGTTTCTATAGAGTTTTTTTACAGAATTTTCCTCAGGGTACACAATCTATTTGAGATGCTGGTATTGGAAATAAAATCACTTATCTCTGTAGTAGTCTCTATACTCTATATTCTATAGTCATTCATTCAGTCATTCACACACACTTACTCGCTCCAGCTTAAACGTACTTAGAACATCATCAAGATTGAGCTGTTTTCAAGATTTTTGCACTTCATACCATAAATATACAATCTTACTTCTTACACACACATCACTCCATCTCATTATGTTTGTAGGTTGTACAACATGTAACACTCACAATGTACAATGTACAATTTAAAAAGAACATAGAGCATAGAAAATAAAAATTCATTGTTATGTAAAATATTAAAAATGAGTAAAAATGTACTTTTGTTGCAAGAAAATTATATTAGCAGACTTTAAATCTCACATGATGTGTAATACTACGAAATAGGGGATATGCCTCTAATTCATATAATATTTATTGCATATAATGTGTAATGTATATACTATATACTATATACAGTATGCAGTATATAGCTGTGCAAAATTGATACTTGTTCTTCATTCTTGCTATCAATTGACTTGTCCTCAGCCGATTAATGACTGTTTAATGGGAAGGATTAATAATAATTATGGCTAGTGTGCATTTGATGGCCCTAGAAACTAGAAAGAAGAATATACTAGAGACAACAGACTAGAGACTAGAGACTAGGGGCACTCAACACTCCAAGAACAACTGATGATGACCCAATTAAAACAAAAAAAAACAATGATAGAGTATAAAGTATAAACAGATATGAATAATCTCAAATACTGTTGAAATCACTAGATACTAGATACTAGAATCTAGACACTAGACACTAGACACTAGACATGGACACTTTCTGACTGTAACACCCATCCAACCATTCTACACTCTACACTCTACATTCTACACATAAAATGTGTATTGTCTGTCTACTCTAGTTAGTTAGTTGACTTGAAGTGTTCATCTTATATTCTCTTGTTCATGTGAACCAGTATGTATAATGCATAGTGTGTAATGTGTGGAGAACAAAGAGTGAAGAGGTGTTGTCACAAGTAGTCGTTGTAGTAAGTAGTAGTACATGGTTGAAAAAAATGCGGTTGTTTTGAAGATGTACATAGATAGAGTCATAAATAAGTAGTTCTATGTATATGTATATTAATGATAGTCGTGTAATAGTTGATGATGAGGATGATACTCGTGTAATATGTATGTATACCTATAACCTATAGCTGCTACCTTATCGTTGGATCTTGGATGTTGGAACTTGGAACTTGGAAGTTTTGAAAATGCTAGTACATACATATAGATATATATGTATACACCAGTGTGTGTTCTGTTGGGATACTGAAGAGTCATAATTCACGGGTTTGTGGACTTGACTTAATTCTTGTGAGAGGATATGGCATCAAAAGTATTGATAATGGCATCCAAAAATACTTGAGAGAGGACTGGAGCACACTCATGGGTCTTCAATATAAGAAGAGAGCCGAGCCAAACTAAATCATACAAACTAGTCGCATCATTGAGAATTGAGACGTTCTCGCATACAACATGCAATATCATAATATATATTATATAGATATAGATATAGATATAGCTTCATATGTAGCTTCATGCTAACACTTTACAACATTCAACACTAAAATAATAAAAAATAAAAGAACTGTAGATTCTCCATTCTCCATGCAGCTTCAATCTTGATTCTTCAATAGTCCAACTGGAAATAGCTAAGCAGTATCGTGGGCTTTCAGTTTTCAATTCACAATTCTCAACATCAAATCATATCATATCATCACATCAAAATCTTCCGCCTTTCTTTAATTCCCTTTATATTTTTGTTTTTTTTTCTTGAAGGTAATTCATATCCAGTTTTTTCCATGAAAAGATCCTCAAGATATCTGGGTCTAGACTCTAGACTCTAGACTCTAGACTCTAGCGCACGTATATAATTAGGTTTCGTTCCATGCGTAATGCGTATACTAGATTTACATAATACATAATGTTTTGTATATTTTATATTTTATATTATGAATCAGAACTAGAAACTAGAAGCTAGAAGTGTGCCCAATTCACAGTCAAGTTTCAAGATTTTAAGATTCATGATCTGCAGTCTACAGTTTACATATGTAGTGTGCATTATGCAAGTTCAAGTTGGAGCTTGGCTCTTTGCAATTTTATAAGATATAAGATAGATAAGTTACACCATGCTTGACGTCAACTTGTACCACTACTTGGCCTGGACACTTATGGCGGCGGCTTGCTTACAGAATTGAGCTTGAGTGTGTTCCAGTTTGAACTCCAATGAGGATTCCAAGTGATCCAAGTGTCTCTGACCAACGTCAAGGATTCTTTTTGGTTGTATTAAGCCTACTCCAATCCAATCCAAACCAATCCATCCACAGTCACCGCACACACACACACACACACTCACTCACTCACTCATAAGAACAGGCAAATAGCCTGTTCAGATGTGAACTTGAGATTGTGAATTGTTTGGAATAGAGATATCATTTCATGTTACATGTTCCTCAGACCATCCATACTCCATGCTCCATATGCAGCCTTTATAAAAACGATAAGTATACTTAGGACAAGTAATATCTTGCTCCGTTCTCAGTTCTCAGTTCTCAGCCTCTTTCATCACAGTAAAAACTTGAAAACTATAGAATGTAGAATGTAGAATAGAGAATAGAGATGACTAAAATAGATGAAAAACATAGGACATACTGGTACAATATAATGTCGCATACATACGACATAATAGTTTTGAGAATACGAGGAAAAGAGTAAAAAAAGAGTGACTGAGAGGTGCCATAAGGATCGTTCACATCCTAAGGGTCATGTTCTCCTATTGCCTTCAGTCGACTTGAACCAACCTAAAAAGAAAAAGAGGAAGAAAAACAGACAAATCCTCAACATCCCATCATCATCGTCCTTGTCACCATTTGGTATCATTATCAACAAGAGTATCATCTTGTGACCATCTTGTCTCATTCATACCCCATACTCCATGCAACATTTGTACATAATATGTACATACATGTAATCTCTGTCTTTTTCTTGTTGTTACCGCCAATGAATTCTCATCCTCATGAACACACTCATACAGCTCCTCAATACTTGATACTTAAGAACCATAACAGACCACAACAACAACAAGAGCTTCTATCATCTAATCATATTATATGCACTTAAATTTCACATGATTTTCAACCATGGTTGACCATGTTGAAATCATCAAGAGTCAAGATATAGTTTATAATTTATAATTTCTATATAGGCACGTGACTTTTTGTAATATAGATTGTAGATAATTTTAATTTCATTTCAAACTAGTCTTACGCATATTCTTTTAGTGTCTCCCATCTTTCCCTTTCGACTTTAGGCTTGAAGAAATACTCATAAAAACCGTAATAATCACAAAAAATATATCTATATGTGTTTTTTTTCTGCTCCTTTTACCCATAAAAAAGCATCAATAAATTTGTCAACCGTTTGGAGTTTGGAGTTTGGAGCTGCTATGTTTGTTCACCTACAAATTATTATGATTATTACAGTGAATAAATCATGATGATGAATTATTAAAATGTAGTACTTTTGTATTGAGTATTGAGCATTGAATATTGAATTTGAGTGGAGGAATGGAAAAACTTCCAATAAGCATTAAGACGAATGTTTCTTCTTCACATTTTATCCGAGCTTTGAATGAAAAGGAAAGGTACTATAAATATTGAATATTGAACCAAGTGGAAAGGAGAGGGGAAAATTTTATAGTACGATACATCCATCTTTTTCAACATTGATAACTATTAACTATGTCTATAGTATCTAGTGTATACTGTACGGTATAGTTTATAATGTATAGTGTACAGTTTATAGTTTATAGGTATGAATTATGAATACTAATACATATTTTGTATTTCGTACTGCTCTGTCTGCAATTCAAAGGTTAATGCACTAACTATTGACTATTGACTATTTATTGAATACTGAACATTGCATACTGAATATGGGAGCAAAAAGAAATGGAAAATACTAATGGTGCTTTCATTTTTTTAAAGAAAAATACTCTAGTTTTCCTAAAAATTCTTTTCATCCCCAACTCTCAACTGTTATATTTTGTATTCCATGCTCAATGCTCCAAATTCATTGTCTACCTCACAAAAATATATATATAATAATAATAATAATATAAAGTTATTATAAAGTAGAAAAAGTAACTACCCAAAATCCAAACAGACACAGATACAAAATACAAATTCAAGTGGGAAAATGTAGAATGGAGGAAAAGTCTGTAATATTCCTTTTTTTGAAAAAATCGAAAATATTTGTTGGAAAATATAAAATATGAAATACATTGACATTGCTAGAATTTATGTAGTACCTGACAAAGTCGACGATAGACGAATTTCTGATCATACTATAAAATGTACAATACAAACTCCAAACTCCAAACTGCACAATTGACAAGGTACATTCTCCATTCTCCATTCTCCATTCAAAATTCAAATGTACACATAATATAGACTATAAACATAATACAAAATACGAAATACATAGTAGAGATATGGAAAAGGGAAAAAATATTGAAAGCTGATGGGAAAACGAAATGAAACGAAGAGAAAAACGACTACAGTGTACACTGTACAATGTGCAGGGAAAGAAATATATAATATATATCGAGAGAGAGAGAGAGAAAGAGAGAGAGTGCAAACTTGAAACTTGACAATAGCAAAGGTATATTGGCATTTGGAAGAGTACTTCAAATTGAATACATGGACTACTCAAGTGTTTTCTCTCCGTCTTACCTTTCCTTTACGTCTTCTAGTTTCGTTTTCCTTTTTCCTTCTCATTCGCCTCTCTTTCTCTTTCTCTGCCTGCCAGTCTGCCTGTAGTTTGTATTTTGTAGTCAGTCTCTGCATGATGAAATTCACGAATACCTATCAACTATCAACTATCAGTACAACAGCATGGATGTAAACATTGGCATGTTCACCGTTCGTCATACAATGTACATTGTACATTTTATGTACCTTGGACTCAGAGGTTCCTCCTTATTTCAGTTGAGTTCAGCTCAACTCAGCTCAGGTCGGGACATGTCACCGTTGTCGTTCTCCGAATTACGGTTCTGCTTCTACTCCTACTCCTCTTGAAATACAAATTCGTCATTCTTTTCTTTTCTTCTGTCAAGAAAAAGAAGAAAAAGAAGAGAGCAGAAGAAGAAGATCCTGACAGACCTTCATAGTCCTCTTAAGTCAATTCAAACTTTTACCAATACTCCAATACTTTGATGTGTGTCTCCTGTCTGTCTATATTATATATGCTATGTGTGTGCAAAGTCCAGGCTCATACCATTAAACTGAAATGTACACATGTACAACCTACAATGTACACCTTCAATTTGAAAACTAACAACCTTTATATATATATGTATTATGTATGCTGTTTACGGTGTACGGTACATATTGACATTTCCCTCATTATTTTTGGAGATAATCATGTGTATACTTTATAATATATATTGTATACATATACCACATGTATCTACATTCGTGAGAAACTTTTTATCACTCAGGTAAAAGGTAAACTATCAAGTATCAAAAGTAATTGTTGTGTAGACAGTAGACAGTGGATATGAACTATGAACTATGAGGTAGAAATATCTTTATTTTGACATGAGATAAGAAAAACGAGCATATTCTTGTTCTTGTCTTGAACGTTCAAGGTTCGCGGGAATTAAAATGTCAACATGAATATAGATGTAATGTGTGTTGTATACACAATACACAAGTACAAAATTCAAATATCTGTTTATCCAAATTCTTCGTCTTTCCTCTAAAAAAATGGCAAATGTACTCCAATATGACAACCAAAAATTCCAACTATGCTCCATACTCCGTACTCGATACTCCATACTTCATAGGCACTTGAAATGAGAGACGTGAGATGTGAAATGTAAGAAAAGCGAATAAGTAGAAGAATGAAAGAAAAAAGAAAGAAAATGAGCTGCATGAAGAATAAAGAATCCTGAACATCCTTCATACTTACGTCACATTCTTGAACTTTTCACATTCTCCTTCCTCCGTTCATGTTTTGAGTTTTGAGTTTTGAGTTTTGACATGAAAATAAATAAAAAAAGAAAAGTGTTATGTACAAATTGTACAGTACAATCTTATTTATATAGTACGCAAATACATATATACACATAATATTTGATCAAGTTTTAGGGTAAAAATTACTCTTAAAATTCTCAATTCTGAATTTTACAACAGTCAATTTATACTTTTAAAATTAAATGCAAAGAATGAATATCACAAATCAAAGCTCAAAGTTCAGACCTTAAAACTTAAATCTCTTTTGAAGAAACACGAGAATCTTTGAACATCACAAATCACAATTAGAATAAGCCACTTTGAACGTGCAATGTACAATGTACTGTGTACAGTTTAAAGTGTTCAATGTAAGTAAAACGTATAGTTATAGTTTCTGAAACGTCAAAAAAATTGTCAAGAGTTGAGATGTCAAGGCAAGGCACGAGAAAACCTGACAGACATTCTTATACATATAATAAATATCTCATCTATGTTTTTGCTCTGCTGTTCTTACTCATTCTCAATTGTCAGAATTCATTTTATCTCTGATATGTTGTGCTGTGTTTTGTGTTGTGGATTGTGGTAACATGACATGACTACGCTCAGACATCATACATACAACATACAACATACAATGGCTACTAATGCTAATACCTAATATTTAATATTCAATACTGCATGCTCTGAGCTTGTTTGTATTTGTATTTGTATGCCTGAATAATAATAATAATAATAATAGTAATAGTAATTCTGCCACACACAAAGTGAGTACAATGTACAAAGGGAATGTAGAATGTAAAATCTGATGGCACGGACATGGAAAGAATATGTACAAGAGAGAAAGGACACAGCTCCTCACTTGTACCAATTCCAATTCAAATGATGATGAGAAGAAACTACAAACCACAAAATACAGGATAGAAAAGTTTATGTAGATTTATTTGTGTGAGATGATGATGATGATGACGGTATTGAGTATAGTTACATGGAATAGAGGAATAGGAATACGAAATAGAGTAGTGAACAACACTCGTAGTCAAAATTTGAAGAGGGTGACAATCGACAATACTGAAATTTCTTTAAGGGAGAATGAGTCAAATTTGATCGAGTGGACTTGCAACTTCCAACCTGTCATCACACATCACCTTCCCAAAAACCAAATTATTATCATCCTCATATCCACAACATTACTATTATTATTATTATTCTCCTATACAGACACACATGCATATTACTTATATTAAAAGGTATAAGGATTTTTGATACTTTTGCAGCAAGTTCAGAATATGCATCAACATCAATATCAAACAGAGGAGGATTTTGTAGTCTCTTTAAGACTATAGAAAGTCACGCAGAGACCGGAGATCTCCATTCATCCTTCATGTTTTCCTCCTGCATCACGCATCATGTCCCATGTATTTTGTATTTTGTAATTTGTATTTTGTACTGCATTCAGGACTCAGAATTCAAAGGGAAACTCTTTGTTTGTTTGTTTAAGAAATACCTAATATGGTAAATAAAATATAGTTGTTTCATTGTTTACTCAATAAAATTGTGGATGTGAATGTAAACGTGAATGTGGATATAGAATGGAGAATGAAGAATGCAGAATGGAAAGGGATCTTGGAAACTGAGTATTGAATATTATGAATACTTTTCTTCTCTCACAACAAAAATCAAAACTCATAACATAACAACATGAAGCATATGATATCTTTTATATTTTATACCACACATTTTGAATCAAAAACAAACAACAGTTAATTAGAATCAAAAGAAACAAACTGTATTATTTTTACATCTGGGGAAAAGGATTTGATATTGATATTTGATTGAATCAAGTTTTGTAATGAAATCATTTATTGCACAAAGTTCTGAAAGACAAGAATTCAGAAACGTAAACACAGTGCTTGACTTTTGAGAAATTAGGAAACTGTATTACGTATTAGACATCAAGAATCAAGAATGAAAAGCGAAAAGCCCTGTGTTGAAAATTGAAAATGAACCATTTTCCCTTCATAATTCATAATAGCTAATCTTTTTAATATTCACAATAATTACCTTTTAATTGCCTCAAGCTGTACAATATTATAACTTCAATTGTAACTTTAGCTAATAATCAATAACAAGTATTTCATAAATCATAAATCATCAACTAGAAATGAAAAGCGAAAAGCAGAAGTGCAAAAAAGATTTCAACGGTGCAGCCAAAGCCGAAAGTAAATAAAAATTCCTCATGTAAATACATTCATAAAGACATTTAAATATTGTATACTGTATTGTATTGTATTTTCTATTACTTTTCCATAAACTCAAGGCTCAAGACTAAAGACGTCAAAGTCAAAACGGTAATTGCAGTGTTTGACTTTTGGTTTGGTATTTAAAGCTTGAATGTTTCATGTGTGTTTTATACTTTTAATCTGGAACTCTTTTATTCTTGGTTCGTCATCTGTTTTTCATGCATACGATACGACACGCTGACAAATGATAAAGAGAACAAAAGAAACTGAAAAGACTGAAAACTGAATAGTGAATAATATAATATTTAATATATATTGTGGATTCTGAAGCCTGTAGATTACATGTAGAATATAGAATGCAGACATGGACCAACTGTAAGTTGGTTTTCCACTGTTATCTCAATTCTGAATTCTCAATGCTCAATAGTCCATAGATAAATATCAGTAATCCTTTTCTTTTGTGTAGCTTTTGGGCCGTTTCCATAAATATTGTGATTGTTGGCAAAGGTAAATAAATACTTCAAGTCCAAGGGATTAACATTAACACAAACGGGGTGGCCAGTTTTGCCTCTGTTTGCTGTCGTCACTTTCCTCTTCCTTCAGTCTGTCTCAGTCTCAGTCATCACGACGCTTAGTGCTTGATGCTTCATGGTTGGTGGTGTTGTCTCTTCCCTTTTTCTGCCTTTATTAAAGCACACACCCAGAACTCAGACACTCATTCTCTCTCTACTCTCCATTCTCCATTGTCAATTCTCAATTGTCAACCGTATGCATTTATGTCACATGCATACGCATGTAATTGAGAATCGAGAAGAATCGGCAGACTGCTTGGAGCCCAACAAATCTAATTTTAGTACAGAATTTGTGCCCTTTATTTTCTTTTCTAAATTCAATCATGCTAAGAGTTAAGACGCTCACTATTACGTTCAATGCTCAATACTCAGGTCAATAGACAATGTACTTAACATTTTTTGAACTCCATTTTTGATGTAAAGATGATTCATACTTCACTAATTCTATGTATTTCTACTCCAGTTATTAAAAAAAACGGCTTTAAATTTCTTAAATCTAAAATATACATGGATTTTTTCTCGAAATTAGGATCAAACTCAAAATTGTACAATTAATAAAATGTAATACAAAAAGCTTTCAACAAATTTGAGGCTGAAGAAATGTGGAATGTTAGATGCAGGAATTATAATATTTCTTATGTACATACATCACTTTATATATGGTCCTTGTTGCTTGTTGCATATTTTACATCTCATGTTTGATTCAACTTACTCCTTTCAGTCATTTCCTGCTCATTCTCTATTCTCTGTTACAGGTTTGAGAAAGAGGAAGCTGAGGAAAATTATGAGGCAGCATATAAAATACAAAATAGAAGATAGAACACCGAACAAGCAGGAATACTTGAAACAGCACAGCTCTTAGTTTAATGATAGAAAATGAATCAAAGGGGGCTCTTTCTCTACTCATTACATGTCATATCCTTTTAGTACTTTTATCATATTATGTATGTACTATATACATTCCCTTTTCCGTATTTCAATAGATATAGAATATAGAATACAGAATTCAGACATAGACGCACGTGCATTATTGCTCATTACAAAAATTGCTGCAGATTGTGACGCGTGCCTTGTTTTATTTTGCCTTGTACATTGTACATTGTGCATACATAGTACTTTTACAATTCATAATTTGCTTTTGACATATCATAAAAATTTCGTATAAAGTTTCATGTACATTTTTAGAAAACTATTTCTTCATTTTCATCGCTAAATCTTTTTTATGTTTTAAGGTTCAAGATAGAAATTCAGGACAACGTCGTAATAACGTAATAACTTTTTACCAAAAATATGCTGCTAACTGAGAAACGAAATTCTAAAAAGAAAACTACCCAACACAAACGCCAAACGACTACAAAGTAAACGATCTCACTCGTGCATTCTGAGAACAAGAAACAATACAAAACCGTTTATATAATAATATTATGCATAGCAAAAATATTTCTGAGAATTACACACACTGCTTTATGAAAGCTCCTTTGAAAAATATTAGAAATTAATGGGCTCTCTATTCTCTATCCAATTCAAAGCTCACCGTAATTTTTATCAGAATAAAAGTAGAAACAATGTGAAATGCAATTTCAGGGCTTGGCTCGTTATATAATTCTGCATTCTTAGAACAATTTATTTAATCACCTGCCTAACTGTTTTCTGCTACCCGTAATCTGTCTACAGTGCAGACTGTACAAGGGCGGTTCTCGTTTGTCGTTTTACAAAATAAGATGAAATTGCAAGTTCCGCCGGCAAGATCAGCCGGGGTACGTTTTATATTTTAGATTGGCTTGTACAATGTACAATGTACATGGGATAAAAACTAAAAATATTTAATATAAAACTTTGATGTGAGAGTTGAGAGCTGTTTGGCTTCAACAGGCCAAAAACTAAGGTGAACCGTGACTAGTGAATATTTGACATTCTCCCCGTGGAATTAGAATTAGAAATAGAAATTGATCCAGGAGGAAAAAGAAGAAAAGAGGAAGGCAAAGTATGAGGATGAGGACATTAGATGTTAGGTGCACAAGTTTATTGCTTTTTTCTCATATGTACGTATTTGATCTGCGTAGTAGAATTTAACTTTCTCTCCTCTCTTGTCTCTCATCTCTGGCACTGGCACTGGTTCTGGTCATGATTCTGATTCTGGTTGAATACTGAAGGTAGAAATGGGAGAGAGAGGAGAGAAATTCTAGTTTTTTTCTGATGAGAGATTTGGAAACGAGAAACACTGGCTTCCCTTTCTTTCTCCATTTCCCTACTAAATTTCAGACTTTCCCCTACCCTAGGCCCTCTCCTATCTGCTCTCTGCTCTATTCTCTCTACCTGTTTTTATTGCTTGTTGCAGGTAATCCTATTGGACTCACCTTTTGATTCCACTTGGTCTCTATGAAACGAGATAATCACATTCCGCTCAGCAAATTAAACCAATTCCAAGCTTTCACAAGTGAGCGTGCTCAGTGTTCACTCGTTGATGCCCTCATTTCCCTTTTCATCCTCATTCCTTCCTTCCTTCCTCCAGGAGCTTTTTGCATACCAGACTTCTACCTAGTTCCGCGTTCCTGGTTCTTCGTTCCTGGTTGTTGCTTCTCCTTCTACGTACATGTATTCGTATGTAGGTAATTATATAGAAATACATACCGGGGCTTTTGTTTAAATTTCGGGTGTACAACGTACATATTATATACTACACAATACACAATGTATGCGTGTAATTGAGTTTCAGATTTAACTCGACTTTGTGCGTTAGATACGGCTTTTGATGTACAGTGTACAGTGTACACGACTCAATATTCACTATACGATTGTATATAATATAAATAAATATAGGAACGTGGTAGGTGTAATACTTTACTTACTTATTACTCGAGAGTCTACGGATGACCATGATAATATAATATAATATAATATATGTACAGCAAGGATATTCAGTTTCAGAGAAGGATCGCCGTTTCATTTTACAAGGATGTGATATGTATAATGCAATATTGCCTCCAAGCTCCGAACTCCAGGATTATACATTAAACCGCATCGTACCTGTAATATTAAAACTACCCTAGTGATGTATCAGTAGTTCCAGCATTAAATATGGTTTGTCCAAAAGGTTTATTCAAAATTTTACATGAGCCCTTGTTTTTTTTCATTTTTAATCGGAAATTTTAAATAGTCATAAAATCTGCAGTATAATCTATAATATATATATATATTAGTCTCAAAATTTCCAAATGCTTGTTCATGCCTACAAAAATCAATGTTTTAGGGTTAAGATTTTAGACTTGAGGTAACTTGTTCCTTCCTTTCTGGTTCTGGTCTCTGGTCAGTCAAAGAAAACTGATGAAGGGGAAAATTCTATATAGAAAATAGAAATGTACCATGTAAAAGGAGAGATGAAGATGGAAAAGTAAACGTGGACAGGACAGGATGATGGAGGAAATACGTGTGTACAGTGTACATCAAACATCTATACATATATACTATATACTATGTACTGTGTAAGTTGTAAGTACTAGGATTTCTTCCTTTTTCAGCATTTCAGCATTTCTTGCCACCGCTGTAAGTATATGTTCAAATAGAAAATAGACCCTTTTAATATGTACATATATGTGTAGAATGTACAGTGTACAAGTGTTGAGCTTATATGCGTACACATATGCACACAGTGGAGAGGATTTTGTGGATAGGTATACAAAAAGCTGTATGTCTGTTGACTGTGGATTGTGGATTGTGGATATTTGGTGCATACACTGTACAGTAGACCGCGTCACTTTTCATTTTTTTGGTCCAAGTTAAAGTGCGAACCCATTAAATCGTTCCTTTTGATGTAAGGAACAACCTCTGAAAATTTCAATTCATTTGCTTTAGGTTTAGAGGTCGACCAGGGTCACCAAAGTTCACCATGTATTTTAAATGGACGAAAACTCAAAAATCGAGCATGATGTGGGTGGGGAGAAAAGGGGAGGAGGTAAAATTCTTTTGAGTATCCTAACGAAATCACCCTAGCCCACTAACAAATCGTGCCAAAGGAAAAAATT
>JAQGBH010000487.1:0-50067 GCA_034698265.1 Sminthurinus aureus
AAAGATTTTGGTGTCTTTTTGGACCAAAGTGACACCAAAATATGACACCATATGACACCACTTTCCGGTCGGATATGATCACATTTTTTTTCAAGGGTGGCTATGATATTGTGTACGTCGACGTTAAATGAATAGAAATCTGGCTCTTTCTCGAGTCTCGAGGTCAGCATAAATGTCATTTATATGGAGAGATGGAGAACCATAGAGAGCAGAGCTTGGAGGATTTGCACGAATATAATTTTATTTCCTAGTAAAATCGGCATGATACTAATAGACAGATAGCCAAATAGATAGATAGATAGATCCATTTCTATTAAATTCCATTCCAACTTCATGACGATTCTGTATTCTGTATTCTGTATTCTACATGATATAGTCCATAGTCCATAGTTCATACAACACTCAACTCGCTTTAAGCTGGCTATGATTCTATATTCGGTGGTTATTGGGGTTGATTTAATTACTTGGCTTGGCCTGGCCTGGTCTGGTCTGGTCTCAGTCGGATGTGAGACCAATAAAATAAAATTAATTGATGCTTTTGGTGGATCATGAAAAGCCTTTTCATAATGCTTACAGATTACACATTTCTATGCATTTCAGATTTCACTAGATACTAGATACTAGGTACTTGCCAACAGCATGACAATTCGACGCCCGTCTACTCGTCTACTCGAATACTCGACTCCACGATTCCCCAGTCATACACCATACACCATACACATGTTTTTTCCTTGTTTTACTTAGCCGCTTTACACGTCTGCTCATATGAAATCATAATCGTTATTGTACGCCTACACACAAACAACAAGGATAGTAACAAAAGTAGGATATCTATCCGCTTTGAAGCTGGACATTGGACATGCTAATAATTTTCAGCTACTGGCTGTAGGGCATGAAACATCAAGTACAAAATACAAAATATTTGTGTCTGTAAAACAAAAATTGGAATTGGTCATCACATCTTTCTGAACTGCAACTCAACTTTTTGCGTTTAAAATTGGAAAATCAAAATATTGCAAGCTCATCTTTCAAGTCTTAACGATGAGTCCCACATTCCAAATATTTTCAAGTTTCCTCCTGGATTGTAAAACTTTAACATTCCTGTACACTGTACAATGTACAATGTGCAAAATAAAGGCAATAAAAACAATGTAGTGAAAACTCTTTGTATTTTTGGGTTGAAAACATTTGATTTCAAATTCCTTGAAACTTTTGTGCAATTGATGAACATTGTACATTGTACAGCTGTGCATGAGTTGATCTAAAAGAACTTCAAAGTTGGCAGTTATCTGTCTATGGTTCTGCAAAGAGAGTAAGCGAAAATGCCCCTGAAATGTGCAGTGTACAATATACAATTTACAATGTACCAAGTAGAATCCATAGTCCGTATAAGGAAAAGGAGACTCAACAACCCAGCACCAAGGAAATGTTTACCCAAGCTGGAACTGGAACTGGAATTGTTTTATGGAAGGAAGCAATAAAAGAACACACACATAGAGACATGGAGAACGTGAGAGAGGCTATAAACCGTGCGGTGTAGGATTTGCGGTACACATTATACAGTATACACGGGACTTATAATTATGACCATTCCCCACTCAACCCAACAAACCAACTTCTCAGTTGGTTCTCGACCTTTATGTTACATTGAGAATGAGAATTGAGGTGATTATTATTATTCTGAAATCAGGGAGAGACGTTTCTTCATCCACTGGGGATTGGACTGGAATTGCTTCTGGAATTCAAGTTTTGAAGCTCTGTCCAAGTCCAACTGCATCTTGCACAAAGTTCAGCGGTGCTCTCAAAATTTACCTAGTCTCTTTAAATGATATAGAGATCCCTCGTTTTAAGCTTCAAGGTGCACGGTCAAAGGTCAAAATGAACACTGAGAATTGAGCATGGAGCATACATGTAAAAAAGGGACAATGATGTTCATTCTATTTCCGTTTTCAATACAAAATGATGCTAGTTTTGTCAGTTGGAATACCACGTGACTCGTTTTACGCGCCAGTCGTTTTAGTACAAAACAGTTTTAGGATATTACTTGCAGGCGCCATTCCCCTGAGTAATTTACAGTTTACACCGAGGGCTGAATGCTGAATGCTGGAGCAGTACTACGCATTACTTGTTTTTAATTATATACGAATGGGGCATAGGGAAAAACTTTATGTATGAATTGGGCACGATGCACAACGTAAAATGTGCAGGGATTTTGTACTTTTGAAAAGTCTAACTGTAAATCTGGAATCTGGAATCTGGTAGCTGCAGCTGTAGAATAAAAGCTGAGTTGTTCGGCTGATTACTGTGATAATTACTGCAAAATCCTAGGAATTCGGACGGAATGAGATGACAGGTGACGGAGAAATTATCAAGTAGTACAAAGTACAAAGTAGGGTCCAAAGGCAAAAATAATAATAATAAAACGTGTTGTGTTGGTTCCTTTAGTTCACAGACTTTGACCCTACATGTTATACTCTACACTCTACACTCTCTACACTGAACATTCTAGATTCTAGATTCTACACGTTGCACCCCGTGCAGTGTGTGCTAGATATCTGGATATTTGCACTGTATCTGTATATTGTACCTTCTACCTTCATGTTGGATCCCAGTAAAAAGAAATACAGTCTGTTCCCGTTCGAAAATATGAGTAAACCTGATGAACAAATTACAGCTGGAGAAACAAGTTGAATACACTGTTCACTGCTCACTGTGTAGGAGAGAAGAGCAGAGCAGAGAAGAGAAGAGGAGGAAAGAGAAAGGAAGAGTGGGGCATTGGGCTGGAGTGAAGAGTGAGGAGAAGTGAATTGGAGTCGAGAATAGAAGGTGTGTATATTTTACACCCGACCGCAGCTGAGAAGAAACGCAACATTAGTTCGCATGTTGCCTTGCGGCTCTTTGAATTATTGTATGATCCACGTCTCACTGTTATTTCTTTTCCTATATGTATAAATGTACCGTGTATCGTGTACAATGTACAATATATGATACACATAAAGGATTTGTCCTCCTTTCCTCCTTCTTCTGCTCCTTCTTTGACAGTTTACAGTCTACAGCATCCTGAAAAGACTCATTTGGCTTTCTCTTTTTTGGCATGGTTGTTAGAGTATTAAACACTATATTGTCATCCGCTCCCAACTCCAGACTCCAGAGTCTAGACTCTAGACTTCACGTACAATACAAAATATACAATATACATGCACGAGTGTTGAGGGCTGAACATTGAACATATGTATTTGTAATCGTAATCGTAATTCCTAACCCATTTTACTACCTCCTTTCTTCTAGTTGCTCTCCTTCTTTTTTCTTTCTTAGTTTCTTTTTTTAGTTTCTTTAACTTTCTTTTTAGTTTTCCCTGTCTCGCATTCCCTTTCCCCTTGGACTGTTTCACAACTCCACAACTCGAATTCCAGAGAATTCCAGAGTTCTACTTTTTGCTCGTCTGTCTTTTCCGTTCACTCACACTAAGGAGAAAATTACGATGACGTCGACGTCAATGACATTGGCGTTTTCATGTGGTTCTTTTTTCTTCTTTTCCTTTTGTCTCATCCTTTGTCGTTCAAGTCGTCATCATGATCAGCATCACCGTTTTCGTTTTCGTTTTCATTTTCGCACTCATCGTCGTGTGCTATTTCCTCGTCATTTTTTCTATTCTTTTTTTCCTTTTTCTTTCCTCTTTCATTCTCCTTTTGCTTACCCCAGTCTTTTTATTTCATGCTGAAATGACAGTCACAGACATAGACAGAGACACAAGAGTTTTCTCTCTTTCTTCTTTCCCCTCCTTTTCACTTTGGTTTTTGTGCATCTTTTTTCAGCTCGGGGCAGAACCTTTCCCCTTTGCTGGTCCTTGTCTTCCAGTCTCCTTGATTCTCTTTCGTTCTTTCTATCAGAGGAGAACTCTAGAACTCTAGAGCTGGAGAATTGGAGTAAATAAGGAAGGAGAGGAGAAAGCACTCTAGGATTTTCTAACCTGATTACTAATACAAACTTCACCTTTTCCTCCGGTAAATTGACAAGTCCCTCTTTTCTTCTCCTGCCAATTTGCCAACTTGCCAAGAGCAAAAGAGTGAGCTGAACTAAGGTGAACGAATGAGCGAGTGAATGAGAGAGAGAGAGAGAAAGAGAAAGAGAGACGGAGAGAAAAAGCAGGAGTACAAACTAACTGTAGTCTCCAGCTAACGATAAATATAATAGAGGAAAGAAGTAGAAGTTGGAGGAGTAGTCGAGGATATGGTTTATCTTCTACTTTCCCTTTCTAACATACATAGATATTCCCTTTTGAGTCATCTTCTATTTCATTCAAAGCCATCTCGAATCTCTTTGGGTTCTAGATTCTAGATTCTAGATTCTAGATTCTAGATGCTCGATGCTAGATGTTGGATGTTGGATGCAGGGTGTAGCGGTACTGACATCACCATTATGATTATGTAGCTCCTTTGTCTCATTATCCAAAGGAAAGTGGGAATTAAAAATAATGAAAGCAAAACATTATTACAAGTAATGGGATCAATTATTTTTGTAGGCTCCCTGGGATTATGGATTTAAGTATCGATCTAATTCTATGCAACATCCACTTGTTACAAGCACCAAATACCAAATAGAAAAGTCAGAGCAGGAGCAGTAGCAAGAGAAAATATAAAACACTTAAACCCAAGAGTGTATATTAGCAAATTAATTTGCAAGAAATGTTTGCAATAGTAAAAACCAGAGTACAGTTGTTCCATTTGCATTTTTTGCGTCAAAAAAAGCTCGAGATCCGGAGAACCGGGGAACCGGAGCATTGAGATTTGAGATTTGAGATTTTAGATTCGCCAACTTTTTTCACAGCATATGTAAATAGGAATAGGGAATATGGCAAAGGGGAAGCGGGAAAACGATTACTTGCTATTTGGCTGTTTGACTATTTGCGTTGAAAATCTAGAAATATAGAAATCTGGAAATTTGGGAATCTGGAGCACGGCATATAAAACATAAAACTACATAACGATGGAAGTAAGTGCAAGTTTATTTGATATCCCAACTTCTAACTTGTAACGTACACGTTTAATGCTCCTGTGAATATGTGAAATGGGAATGTGCATTCATATGCATTGCACATTATCCATTGTACATTGTACGTCGTATTAGCGTGAGTGTGAGTTTTCTTCCCCTGCGTTTCATACTCAAGCCAATCCAATCCACTCCACTTCACTCCAACCAAGCCATGCCAATATTGAACAGAGTTGAAAAAGAGCTCAGCTCAAGTTACTATTTTATATTAATTTGACTTGTGTGAGGTCGATAGTATCAGTTTTTCTCCGGTTCGGTCTTGATGTTGGTCTTGGTCGTATTTTTATAGACTTTTTTGCTCTCGTTGGAATCGAAACAAAGAATGAGCTGGGATGGACGACCTTGTACAATGTAGAATGTAGAATGTACGACGTACAAAGTACAAAAGCCGTTTGAGGAGAAAGAAAAGTTTTCCTTGTTCATAATCCATATGATTATGGGGAAAAGTGTGCTACATGAGGATGCATGTTGAGGGATTGAGTCCTCATTTTCACGTACATTCTACATTCTACATTCAACATTTATCTAATGTACATTGTACATACATAACTAAAAGGCAAAAACGTTCCCATTCTCCATTGATCCGTTCCTCCCATGAAAAAATAGAGTCTTAGTCAGAGCCAGAGCCAGAACCAGAGAGAAAGCATGTACAATGTACATAACTATTTATGTGCATTCTCCCACAAAAGTTTTCCCACTAAAATGGTTTCTTACACTTACTTTGGACCATATACCCTTCGCACTCTCTTCCTCTCCCTCAGAACAATGTAGAATCTAGAATCTAGAATATAGAATGTACTCTTCTTATTATCACTACTGCAATTTGTACAGTCAAGTCAAGTCAGACAGGACACACAGGGAACAACCGAGAGACATAGACAACAAACAGAGAGAGAGAGGAAGAGCGATAGTAAAAAAGGACAATGACAATTTTTTCAACTTCAAAAAACTCTTTTGTATCCTCCCAAAAGATTACTTTTCCTCTGTTACAGCAAGACTGCTCCCCTGTACACTGTACTTGTGTCGTCCTCTTTGCAAATTTTTCTACATAACCCAGTCTCACTTTATTATGTCTTCTCCGTTTTTCTTTTTCTGCATTTGTCAGCTCCAAAGTAATGTAGGAAAGTCAGCCAAGATTCAGTATTCAGTAGTAAGCAAACATTGAAACATTGAAACATTCAAATATGCAAGGGACCGCAAGGACAAAAGCACCAAGTGTAAAAACGTTCTTGGAATAAGCATTAATAGTAAAAGAGTTTCTACTCCATCTTCCAACCTATACATTATACATTATACAAACATACAGTGATGTACGTTGTACAACTAATGACAATTTCTATGCAATGCAAACATTTCTTTAATATTCTCTTTGGTTGGAGTTTGCAGTGCGTTTGACATCATCTATTTTTCACACTGATTGACAAAAGCCATGAGCATTGAGCACATCATATGTGTAATGTGTAGGTTGTAGGTACTTTTTAATTTGCTAGAAATGTCTTTTGAAAACACGAGGATTCAAAGATGCATTATGAGTATTTATACTTGAAGCAGCTGTGTCGGATTTGTATTTGCATTGAGCAGATTCTAGTGACATTTGAGCATGTGAAAGTTGGCTTGTGTCTGTAGTTCCTAGTGCAAATAAGCTATGCAATATTTTAGACATTCATATAGAGCAAGATAACTTTGAACTTTTGTTGACTACACAATTTTTCACCTTTGATACGTTTTTCATTTGCATTAAGCTAGGAAATTAATAACCATTAAAAACCATTGTAATAAACAGATTCTAATGACTAGTGAGCCAGGAGCCAGGAAATTGCAGCTGGAACTGCATTTTTCACGGAGTGTTACAGAAAATATTCAAAGGAAATTCAAAGTGCACAAATTGTTATTGTTCAGTGTTTGAACATGTGGGTACATTTTTGTACTATTTACAGTATAAAGTATAAAGTATTAAGGACTCTCTCCCTATCTGTGGAGTGTGGATTGCTATACTGCAAAAACATTAATGATTTTCTGTTTGTCAGAAAATTCAGTGCATCCCCAAACTCCAAACTCCCATCTCCATAAGAAGATATGAGTTTAACCTTGCGTGATCCAACTTGCATTTCCTTTCCCACCCCTTCCATTTCACCTTCTGCCTCTTGAATGCCCATGAACCTCATTTTTCAACTATGATAAATTATTTACATTCACATTTCCCTATCAACATCACCTGTATCAACCAAATCTCCATACCAAGCTCCATACGGACGTTGAACTTTTCCATGTGTCTTTACATACCTGCTGCACTCATTTTCATGTCCTTTTGGGCGTGACAAGGTTTTCTTCCGCGTGGAAATGTTTAAATGGAAGGTTTAAGTAATAAAAAGTAGACAGTAAACAGTCGACAATAGGCAGCGAACTGTGTACTTTCAACTTTCAACATACAATAAAACTGTAGAATGTAGAAAACGGACCAAACCAACTAACGCCTTCATGCGTATTTACAATCTACAAAGGTACAGATAAATCAAAATCAGAATGCAAACTACGCACTAAAACTGTGATGGTGAAACAAGATAAAGTATAAAAGTAACATGAATATTGTGCAAAGTACAAAGTACAGTATAATGTGGAAGTGGAAATTGGGAGAAAGTCCCATTGATCAGGACACTAGACAGTATACACTGTAAAATATACAATATACAATATACAGTACACTTGTACACTTGTATATTTCCAATGTTTCCGTGTTTCAATGTTTCTATACTTAATATATTCTCTGGAAAAGAGAAAGTAAAAAAGTGTACATGTGGGGATGGGACAGAAAAAGGGTAGAGTTTATTACAGTCCCAGTGAATATTGTTCACAGATATTGTAGATGGATGAGTAGATACATAGATCTGATCAGAACGATAACAGTGGCGCTGTATACAGTACACTGTATACATAAAAACAAGGTGATACATAATACAGATACATACGGGGGAATGGGAGTGGGGAGACGACGCGAAGAGTGTCCTCGTAAACAACACTTAGACAATGGCGAAGAGAATCATCTCATAAATTACTGGACCGTATGCAAAGAGATGAGTTAGGAGATGGAGAAAGCGGAGCAAGCTAAGAGAGGGAGTGAAATACAGTAGTCCCGCACCCAAACAGCCACATTCAGTGCAAACCAATACCAATACCGATACCACTATCACTACTTTCCCTTTCTTCGTCCCATACTCTCTTTTCTCTTTACACCCATAACATGTCATTCCACGCTCCTTGCCACACCAGCTCAAACCATACCATTTTGAATGCTGAACCACTAGAGTACTAGAATACTAGAGTATAGGCAACTGTACTATTCCATTCCATCCGAGTTAATGGCGTGCCTCCAATAAATTGATTATATCACTCCCAAGTTTCTATAAATTATTCCATCTCCCACTCTTTCCGTCTCTTATGCTTTGGTTCTGGTTCTGGTAGTGGTTCTAGTTCTGGTGTGGTCCCCTGGTCGACTTTCACCGTTTCAGCTGTCGAAAACCGTTGTCGTTTCCTTGTCCCTCTTCTTTCTCCGTGTTGCAAAAGAGCCAAACTATTCAACTAGCCAACCAACCAACTTACAAAAGTACGAACCATGAGCAGCTACAAGTCAGCCAGCGAGTCAGTGAGGTAATGGGTACAATGTAATACATTCCATCACAATTTCACTTTCCCCTCGTACTATTGTACGCGTGTATGTGTGAAAGTAGGTGTGAATAGTGACTGTAAATATGTAGTGTCCCGCTCTTTGTACATTTCATGTACATTTTCCATGTGTTTGACGTTGTCCTGGTACAACCTGTCTCAGTAAATCCATGGACATGACTCAATAGGGGCATATAAACCAGCAGTAATAAGTGTAACCTCGAATTTCACCTCCAGCTCCAAGTCCAAGTCCAAGTCCAACTCCAACTCCAACTCCAGCTCCAACTACACGCATGAAGGCTGTTGTACAACTGTAAAAGTTTAAATTGACAACAAGGCCACTCATGAACAGTACAGTACAACACAACACACTACACACTTTGAAAAGTAAAAGTTCCACGCCAATGGTTTTTTCCTCTCTAAAATTTATATCATTTACACCATGACTTTCACCTTTTTTTGTGACCTCTTTTGGAATTGTCCCCTCGTCAAGGCAACATCCAAACTACAAAAACTACAACGGCAACACCAACGCCAACGAAAACGACTCCACGTTGTACGATGAATCACAGCTTTAGTGGTCATGTAAAAGTCGATCTTGTATTTATTGTGCGTAGATTCTGAATACAGGATGGATGTGTGTGGATCGGAATTCCCTATTCACTATTCACTTTTCATCTCCATGGAAAACTCATGTAGGTTTCTTGAAATCTACAAAGATTCTAGATTCTAGATTCTAGATTCTAAAGCTTTTTACAGCAAGGTTATTCCTTATTCATCTTGATTCAAGATTCAAGGGAAATGGAAACTAAAAGATTTAGTTTATGTAGCATTTCAGCCTTTTTGCACACCCTTACGTATTAAAATTGCAAGCTACAACAAAGTATATGAATCAAAAGGGATTCACGAAACATCGTCAGCCTTTGATCTTGTGCTTCCTGAGCATTTCTAATGTTAGGTGCTTAATGTAGTACATACAAGATACAATTTTTCGAGAAGTGGAGGGTTTTTCGGGAACTAAATAAATGTATTAGGCTGTGCTTTTTTATTTTTTAGCTAAGGAAGTGGAGCTGAGATGGAAACGGATTTGTAAGAAAAATGTAGATGCATATGTTGTTATTGAGAGCTGTAGAAGGCAGATATGGAATGGAGGTAACTATCATAATTATTTTCTTTTGATGACTTGGAGATTGGAGAAAGGTCAGCACCGGCCAATAGTAGCTCATCTCCCTTTCACTTTCTCTCTCTCTTTCTCTCTCTCTGCAGTGTGAAGGCAGTTGCCAAGAGTATTTTCTTGAGAAAGTTATCCTGTGGAAAACATTGGATCTATTTCGTTCTAGCCTCTGGTATCTGGTCACTGGCACTGGTCACTTTTGTAGAGGCGCAGAGAAACGGTGAAGTGTAAGTGGTTGGAGTTGTGAGTGGTGAGTGTAGAGTGGTGTTATCACATCACATCACATCATAACATCATATGCTATGTAATTTTGTGGATGAGCATCATGTTAGATGTTACGAGTGATGTTGATGTTGATGTTGATGATGATGATGACCAAGACGATGATGGAAGAGGAAAGAAAATATAAAGTTATACTCGTCTCACATTCGTCGTACAGGTCATGGTCAAAGTTTCATGCGGTTCTCTGTTCAGTGTTCCCTCTTCACTGTTCACTGTGCATGCTGAGAGGAGAAAGTAAAGAAAAATAAGGAGAAAACATGAAGAAAATGAGGAGTGGATCGTATTATGTATCATGTATTATATATTATATATAAGTGAGATGAAGAAGACATGAAGCTCTAGACTCTAGACTCTAGATTCAAGAGCCAACGGACAACATGGAATATTTGACTGGAGACCATTTGATGCTTGATGGAATTCACCAAGTCTGAAAGGAAGCACTGTGGCTTCCTTTCAGACTTTTCCCTATAGCCAAACAACTCCCATCTCAATTCTCCACATTCATATTATATTTTCAACTATATTACCTATACAGTGTATACATGTACATGAATCCAATATCCCCTCTCTATAGTCGTTAAATCATGTCATGCACTTTATGTTTTGGTGCATCTAGAGGTATCTTTTGTATAGAAAATGTAAGGAAGTGGACTATCATCTACCTCATACAGACTCAAACTCACTTACTAACTCCCTCGTTCACTGTACATTGTATATTGTATATTGTACATGGTTTCATAAGAGAAAAATGAAATTCATTCGATAACTCTGTTTTCCTACGGCCGATACAATATTTGCACACTTTAGACATATACTACCGTCTATTTCTGGATCGATTCCTCTTTATGTCTTATTTACAAGAGCAAGCTGCTCAATTCTCAATGCTCAACTACCTGCTGTCTTTTTTTTCTGCCTGTTTGGATACTCCTCCTCATGGATTTTTTACACAGTACAAAGTTCAAACTATATAAAAACTCAGACCACTCAGACGTAAACTGGAATGGAATGCTTGATGTACAAAAATTGTTATGCTTTAACTTGAAACGGATGGTGAAAGTGTATGAATTTTACATTGTAATTTAAATTAAAAAGTTGAAAGGAATGAAGTGACGTATGGGCGTGTAGTATAAAATATCAAGTATCTAGTATCTAGTGTCCAGTATCAAATATTGTAGAAAGCAAGTAAAGAATAATGTTATGATTATTCAAGTAGATATTCGTGTGTGAAAAGACGGATCGAGTATCAATATCAAAATCAATATGTGAGCACTGTATTCAATACAGAAAATATACATGTATGCTCCTCTCAGTTCTTTGCATTCTTTTTCGACTACATACAGGTACATTCTACATTCTACATCTACTTCATCGCCTCATTGTTTGACTTGACTCCAGTCCTTTTCAGCTCTTGAGTCTTGAGATGAAGAGTGAAGAGTCCGTAGACTTTGAACGTGGTGGCGACAATGTGGATTTGTCGATCGTCGATGGATTGTTGCTCGCTTGATGGTGCTGTTTGATGGTTGGGCAAATTAATCGCAAGAAAGAGTAAAAGTTAAAAATCCATCAACTTGAGTCAACTTGAGATGAAATGGGAACATGATTCTCGTTTTACAGATACATGCAGCACAAACGAGGGGATTGCATGTGTTCCAGTATACTGGCTGACAGCTATAGCTGTCAGCCAGCATTGCATATTGCATCGTGTCTATCCACAATGTGGATTTCACATTCTACATGTTGACTATATACTATATACTGGGCTCATCATTGTTTACAATAAAAGGGAGAATTTGGAGAAAGGTTCATAGTCAAAATGCATTACATTGGATTGTATAATGTTTATTTTAAAAGAGTGTAAAGTGTAGGGTGTAGGCGTAGATCGGTATGTTTTCATTCCCCCTTGTGCGTTGTACAGAATAATATCAAATGCATAATGTGTGCATATTGTCTTGTTGTCATTTACTTTGGAGCACTTCCCCTTACTGGCTTTCTACTTTCTAGTTTGTGCTTCATGTGTGTACATATATTGTCTTTCATGGTGTACTTTCCGATCGCTTTTTTGCCTCTTCACATTCAAATGAGTGGAGAGGATGAATGAATACAGATATCTGTAGACTGTACACTGTCAACTCTAAACTCTGCATTCTACATTCTACACTGGAGAAGAGACATGGAGGGAATAAACAAGTGTGTTTGGATTGGCGTTTAATACAGTCAAATAACTAAACAGAATTCCATTCAATATGTGTTTCGATGCTAGATACTCGGTGCTACGTACTGCGTCTTCCTCTTCTGTTCCTTCTTCTGTAGATATTATATCTGTATCAGTGCACAATATGTATTAGGTATTCTTCCCTCCTCTTTTACTTTTTATTGAGAATTCGGAATAGGAAATGAAAATGTGAAGACTGACTTTTGAGCTTGCAGTCTGTATTGTGCATTCTGTATTCTGTAGGCATACCCTTGCTTAAAAATAGGGAATGCGGGCTCCTTCAGCTGCACCAATGTATCTACATTAAATTATACAGGAACAACTCACTTTAATGTGCAAATATTGAACTTGAAAATAAATAAGATGGGTACGTGTACAGTGTATAGTGTGTAGTTTATCTGCGTTTGAAACGAGCGCCTTCTCAATTCTCAACCCAACCTTGGATGAAAGTCGATGCATCATTTGTGAATTTCTATGTGCATTTGTTTTGCTGGTTGCTGGTTGGCTGTTAAACTTGCATGATAGCATGCTTGTATATTGCTCCTCTTCCACCTTCCCCGGAACACTTATGCACAAAAATGTACAAAAATAAACACAGGATGCATTAACAAACAAATTGGCTTTTCCTCCTTTTCCTGCATTACTTTCCCATTTTGGACCTTTTGCATTTTAATCCCTTAATTTTAAAATCTCTTTTAAACCCATTAAATTCCATCTAGTCCTAAAGTAAACATATCTATTTTGAGTAAGTTTCTTCTTCAGCATCTTTTGTGCACTGTCTTTTAAGTTGCTTTTACAGATGAAAAAGAAATTCTACTTTGATGTAATGTTTTTTCCAGACTGTACAAAAAATAGCCTTCGAGTTAGACAACCAGATTCACCATTTTGGTTGTTTATTTCATGCTTAAGAACATGGAGTGAAATTTTTGTTTTATTACCTTTATTACTATTTTTATACTTTATAGTTTCTGCATTTCTAGCAGAGTGTAGAGTGTAGACTATGGAGTATACAGAGTAGATAGGGAAGGGGAAAGGTGTTTTAGTGTTATGTTATCATCACGCTATCTTTAAGATGAAGGGGATGAATTTTTGTTTTTCAAACAGCTTTTTTTCGATTTGAATCTAGAATCTAGAATCTAGAGTCTAGAGTCTAGAGTCTAGATGTGTGCTGGGGGCTTAAGTTGATTTATCTGTGGAGGAATTCGTTATGTCTTTTATATGAGCCCAAGGTAGTTTTCAACTTTAATGTGATATGAAAGGGTGGAGGAGTCAAGAACCAAAAACCAAGAATATTCTAGTTTCTAGATTCTAGTTTCCAGTCGACAAGTTGAAAGGAAAGGGGGAATGGGGAATGGGGAACGGGGACTGCAAAAGGAGATATGATGAACCAACATCAAACATTTTCTCACATGCAGTGCACTATATACATTGCTTACGCACTACGCACTGAGGACTACGCTTCTTCTCATCTTTTCATCATAACAAGAAACCAACACGAAGAAAAAAAATAGAAAAAAGAGGGGAAAACCAAGCTTTCTCTGGGACTTTTTGGAGAAATTTCAAAGCCTGCGTACTTTTTTGACAATAATTTTCTTTGCTTTTCTCCTACTTTCTTCCTCTACAAGGATGAGGAACCATATAGTATTCCATTGGATTGCATTCTGTTTGCGTTTTTGAACGTATCAACAAAACATCTCGCAATTGTTTGTCACTTGTGCGTTTTAAACTTTTTAGTTTCCAGACAGACAAAGATATGAAACTTGGTGGTTGGTGTGGCGTTAGAGTTGGATCTGAATACAAGATGCAGAAGAAAATAATTCCAGGAATCTTCTCTTCTTCTCTTCTTGCTTCTAGGGAAAAGAAAAATTCTACAGAGATTTGGTGAGGACAAGTAGTGAATTAAGATAAGAAAAAAATCTCGCAGCTCATCATGACAAAAGACACAAGACATAAGAGAAAAGACTGAAATGAAAACCGGTGAAAACACATGAAAATGATAATACAATATCAAGTTTCTCTACACATGAAATTCTTGTGTTTGAAAGAACTGTATAGGTTGCAAATGCATGTAAATAGGAAGGTACATTTGAATTCGTAATATAGAAAGGAAGTGCAGTTTTCTCTCTTCTCATCTTATACTTGAAACTTGAAAGTTAAAAGTTAAAAGTGCACATCAACAAATGGGAACAACAGATCGAAACCCAGATAAGTTGATGAAATTCCCAAGACGTGAAAAAAGTTGTGACTTTTCTACTTTCTACATGAACTATTCTTGATTCTGGATTCTGCATTTCCCTCTTTGCATAGATGTAACGAATGTATAACGTGAAATACACTGGTACTATGAATGGTTATGATGAGTGAGGCGTAATGGGAATCACAACTGTCCCGAACTTGGACAACGCAAGTACACAGTAGTACATAGACGTAGCATATGGGATATATAAAAAACAGGAAGGAAATTCAGCTCCGGCCTTGTCGAGTGTCGAGCCCATGTCCAGTTCAGGAGCACTGTATTTTGCAAGTGTGTAGTGTCTAGTCTGTAGTTTGTAGCATACGTTTTGGAATGAAAAAGCCCGAGAGCACACAGAAGGACGCTAAACTGTAGACTCTAGACTCTGTGCTGTAGGCTGAAACAAGAGACGGAATATGAGAAAGAAATGAAGAAGGAAGGAACAAGGAGAGCAGTGAGCTGGTAGAAAAAGAGGGAAGAGGAGAATTGAGTTTTCAGAGGGGTCTAAATTCTCACTAGTCAGCATTATTTTTCTCATCCCGCTTGCTCCAGTGGAGATTTCTAACATTAGCTCTCAGATTCCTATCGCAGTCGTGTAATTTGAATGTATGATTATCTCTACATCTCTCTGTCTCTCCATTTCCCCATCTTCCCATCTTCCCATCTTCTCATCTTCTACTCAAAAACGAGGACTCAAACTTCTTTTTTCTTTTCTTTCTCCAGTTGTCCTCTCCATCTATCTATCCCACCAAGCCAAACCAACCCAAACTAGACGAAAAAGAAAGGACATGGAAGCAGCTGCCAGCTCCTTTCCCTTCGTCTCTCGTCCCTCTTGAATCTTGAAACTTGAACAATACGATGAATGCATGGGGAATGGTGTTCATAGTCATTTTAATCATGTTATACAGACCATTTGGTGTGTAATATAAATATGGGAACATTGTACAATGTACATTGCACACACACACTCGCAAAGTTTCCCTCTTCTTTTCTTTTTTCTTTCCTCTCTTGTACTTTTTCCACTTGCCTCCCTTGAAAATGTATAAACATATACATAGATACATTTGTTGGTTGGTTGGCTGGTGTTGGAATCTGCATACTGGATAAACTGAGAACAAAATCTGATGATATGCATGATGACACTGCTAAAGAAAGAAAGAAAATGAAGGAAACTTAGTTTTCTTAACCTCAACACTGTGCACTGTACACTATTCACCATCAGATTAGACATAAGATTATAAATCCTATAGATTCTAGATTCTAGATTCTAGGCAAAAATCTCGGTTGTTTCATTCAATGTTTTACTTTTATTTTGTAAATGCTTTTTTATTTTGTTGGCGCAAAATTGTTTAAATTTCTCTCCATGTTGCAGAGGTGAAATATCTAGAATCTAGAATCTAGACACAGTGCATTTTAATACTGTGTACACTATGCAGTATGCACTGTGCAACGGCTGAAGACAGGCATGTTTTAAAATAGGAGATCAAGTCGCGGAATAATGAGAGAGAGATAGAGAGAGGGGGAGAATAATGAGAATGCGAAAAATAAATGAATTGAGAGTAATAACCCGTGTAGTCCGTACGCAGTTCGGAGCTCCAGCTCCAGCTCCATCATTAGCCATAAGCTCGTCTATGACTACTTAAAGACTAGGTTGACACTCTAAACTTGTTCATAAAATAAAATGAGACTTTTCTCTATCTCTCTCACTCCGTCGTATCCTTTTATTAAAGCATCTCTTGTGCTTTCACTCTGCACTCGACACTTGACACACGACATTCGACATTCGACATTGGACGTACATGAAGATTCAGCTCATGTTTCTCGCGACTTGAGACTCAAAAGACTCAAGACTCGTGAGTTAAAAATGTAGGCATAACACCGGTAGAAACGCCACGGCTTGTACAGGAAGAGTACAAAAGATGCAGTGTAAAGAGATGAGAAGAGGATAAAACTTTGTACATGAAGGTGATGTTCCAGAGTTGTTCATTGTATTTGCTCCAAAAAGGATGCTGGAGAATGCAAAATGCATATTCCATGTGCGTGTGCGGTGTGTTGAGCATGGAGCACAAGCATTTCAACATCTCATGATCATCTCATTGTGAAAACAAGTGACGGCATTTATGTCATTTTACGAGGACTCATACACATTTCCCGCTTCCTTAAATATGCATGTATGACGTGTGTACAGTGTACAGTGTACAGTGTACAGTGTACAGTGTACACTATACAATATCAAAATCCATTCGTCCTCTTTTATTTTTTGTGGGTAAGGAAAGCAACTCAAAGTATGTACACTATGTGTGTATAGTGTATACTGTTTGAGGAAAAGCTCCAGGGTATACTATCAAACGGAGGAGCATGAACTTAAAACTAGCAGCAGTAGTCATTTTGAGTTGTATACTGTACAGCTCAGCACACAATGTACAATGTGGCGTGCTGTAATTTTTTCATAGTTTTTGAATCTGAATCCTTTTCCTGTTCCTTCTTGTTGGTGTAGGAAATGGTGGAAAAGAAAGTAAAAGAAACAGCTTGAGTCTCGAGTCTTGAGTCTTGAGTCCGTGTCTCTTGAATTTCGTTTTCTTTTCTTGAATGCGTAGGCATTATGCATAATTCGCATCTAATATAATGCATGCACACAATGTACACTGTACACTGTACAGAATATACAGTCTACTGCATAAAATAAGGACACAAATTATTATCCTATTAAAGTTTTCCACTGTCATGCCATATCTGTCGTAGTTGTATACAATAGAAGAAACCAGGAGCAGGAGCAGAAACAGGAGCAAGAGCAAGAGACAGAGAGAGACAATGAGACATTTCCATTTCAATGACACTTTTCAACTAAAATGGTTCTCAAGTGCGGTAGCACGGAGATGAGAGGAAAGGAAAGAGGGCTGAAAGGAACTTGCCTTATTTTCAATGACTCGGTCTTTTTGTGTCTGCCTCTACTTGGTTTTGGCTCCTTGCTCTTGAGCTTGAGCTTGAGTTTGGCTTTGGCTTGGCGTTTGCACTGGCTGTAGGTTTTAATAATGGACATCAAGTCGTTTATGAGAAGAGCTAAAGTATATATAAAATAAAATAAAGTCAAGTCAAGCACTCCGCTTCTCCTACTGTTGTGGCTGTCCTCACTTTCTCAATTCTTGAGCCTCTGGATTCTGGATTCTGGATATTTACTACAGAGTGTCCTTGTGCCTTCATGTGTTTCTTGTTTTCTGTATGGATTGTACAGCAAGAATGGGAACGACAACGACAAGGACATTGACAATGTATGTAGTATTATAATGGTGCTTCAAACTCGAGCTGTCCGTTCTAACTCTCTCCTGCTGATTTCTCCATGACATGGCTTTAAAAACCTTTAATACTGACTAAAGTCACTGTTCTCAAGACTCTAGACTCTAGAATATACACTGTACATTTTACATCTAGACGTAGGACGACAGTTGCTCAAGTTGAGTACTTTGTCTTCCCTTTCTCATTTTCTTTATTTCCTCTGTCCAACCCGTTTAGCTTTGGATTTGGATTTGGCTTAGATCTCTCTCTCTCACTCTCTTTCTCACTGTCTTACTGCTTTAATATCATCCATTATCACCGCTGGTTATAACGACACTAGACAACTAGACAACTACAACACCGTAATCTAGCAACTTGACAATGGGCAATGGACACTGGACAATAATAAAAATGACAGTGGCAATGACCATGAAAATGAAAATGGCAACGATAACGACAACGACAAGAACTACGATGGCTTGAATTCGTTATTCGTTACATCCGGTATCAAATCAACTGAGATTTTTTGAGCTTCTTCCCTCCTTGTTTTCATAAGGACAATGGACAAGGAACGATGGACAAAAAAAATGAACAAAACAATGAAATAAAAAATACAAAACATTAGGCAGGCGTAGGAAGAGAGAGAGAGAGAGAAAATTTTCCCCTTCTTTTAGTACTCGACAATTTATACATTAGACACTAGACTCTCGACACGAGACACGAGACGTGATACATCGATTACAATGCATACGCCATTTGCCATCAACTGTAGCAACATTCATTGTACAATGAGAATAAAGCTGAAAATAATACAGTACACAATACAATACAGACCATGACGGGTAAAATGAGAGTGAGGGAACGGACTACTATATTTTTACAATGTTGTTTCTTTTCATTGCCAGTGTGCTTTTGTACTTTTGTACTGTGTCTATTTCTGTATAACTGAGAAAGAAGAGAAAGGAGCTGGTTATTACTGAGGTGAGAATTTACTTCTAAGGGTAATAACAATGACAACTTACTAGAGTCTAGACTCTAGACTCTAGACTCAAGTGTATAGAATATGGAGAATAGAACAACGAATTTTCCCCCAGGTTCTTAGAATTATGTGACTCCCGCTGTTTCCTCAATGTGAAGACTTAATGAACAAGCTCACCTTTGTGTTTTGTGTTTTGTATTTTGTATTCTCTATTTATTTATCATGTAGAATGCACAACTTTCTCTTTGCTTTCTTCAAAGTCTCTCAAATCTCAAACTTACTTATCAGCACCAATGGTTCTTTTCCACTTGCCACCTCAAGTGGATTGGTTGTCACTCTATTGATCATTGACAACCAAGCTACTGAAAACGTGTGAAGATCTCCCTTGTACAACGTACAATGTATTATGTATTCTGTATTCATGTAAATTTTCACTGTTTTTGTAGTACAATAAGACAAGAAACATTTGAGAGGTTAAAAGCATAAAGGTGAAAGAGTTACATCTTAATGGTGATATTGTATTCAGTGATACTCCATTTTCGTTTATAGCAGATTCAAACCGTCAACTGTCTTTTTTATGCACAATGATTTACCTGTGTATTGTCTAGTAGTATGTTTAATAATGTTTTGAAAAAATGCATCAAGCATCGAGCCTTTGTGTGCAATGTCTTTAAATCAACGTGTCATTTGTCAACTGTCTTATTTACTGCCTTTTCCATTGTTTTATTGTAATATTCCTGATTACGCAGTGAAGTAATGCTGGAGACCTCGCTTTCTTTCTACCGTTTTTCACGACCTTTGCTTTGCTTTATTTGCTCTTGCTATCTATTCTCTCCCCTGCCAAATCATTTTAACCATTCCATTGTAAAATTCAACGTTTTGGGCGTAGAAAATAAAATGTATCATATTTTTTCATGTGCGTTTTATTTAAATTCCTGGATTCCTGGATGTTGTCACTTTATTTTCTCCTCCATTCTTCTTGAAATTTCAAATGAAGAAAAGAACAAAGGTCGTACGCATTATTATTGACACAAATCTTGGGCACCCCGCTACAGCAATAATAGTAGTCGGCTGCATTTTACATTTAGATGAACATTGGCCAATGCACACATTCATTCTACATTCTACATGAATTTAGCTATGCAGAACGTTTGATCTTGATATTTCTTTTCATATTTCAAACCGTCTCTCCATTCCCTCTCTGGCTCACTACCACCGCCGCTATTACGTTCTAGTAGATAAATTTTAATTGTAGTCTGGAATCTAGAGTCTAGAGTATAGAGAACTTTATGCATTTTGCTCTATATCATTTTGCTTTTGTATGAGTATACAATACATTCTATTCTCGGTGTAATATATATTTCCTACTTTCACCTATCATATATTTCTTGGTTTTGGTGTCGGTTTCTGCTTCTGTTTAGGCTCAAAGATTATTATTATTATTATATAGCTTGCCTACAAAGTAAGAGTACAGAGGTGTGGAGAGAGGGGGAAGGGGGAAAGCAAGAGGCAAGAGTGGTGGAGAGTAAAACCCGCATGATGCACAATGTATAATGTACATTGTACACTTTACAAAGGACATAGGTGCAAGAACAAGGTCTGAAATCTGAAATGTATAATCTACAGCTCGGTTCGTTCCAGGTTGTAAACGCATGCTTTTGCCATTTGCCATTAAGAACGAGCACATCCAGGAGCATGGAGCATAATCATAATATCATAATAGTCACTGTAATAGTAATAATATTCTACAATCTACACCATTTCAGAATCCAACACAGGATGAAAGAATACGAATACGAATGAGAACGAGAATGAAAATGAGGAAAAGAAAAGAAAGGGGGAGACGGTAGCATATAAGACGCAGCAGGAAAGAAAGAATGAAGAATAGAGTGGTCCAACGTACAATGTACAATGGACAGTATATCACATTCACATTTATATTGTATAGTGTACGCAGCTCCGGAAAGTATATTGTAATGCACTATGCATGTGAACATGAATAGTTTCTCCACTCTCCATTCTCAATGTTTACCTTTCTCTTTCAGGTAAATTAAATAGCACGCCCTTTTCCCTGTTCCCTCTTCTCTCCACTAAAATTTAGATGATGTTCAAGGTTCAATCTACATGATTTTATAGAGACATACAGACAAACTTTTTTCCTTCGTGTGCACAATGTACACCGTACAGTATGCATGAGAAGTGGGAAAAGAAAAAGGTGTGTTCCTCTTTATATCTTTATGTTTGTCTTCATCACTTATTTACAATTTAAAACAAATGCTGGCTTTAAACTTGTAGATTCTAGACTCTAGACTCAAGACTGTTTACCTGCTACTGGTATTTGATATTATTTCTGACATTAAAACAGATTTGTATGCAATTGGGGATGCGAGGCCATGAAGCAGAGCAAGGGCATCACAATTATCACGAGTGAGGGCAACTTTCCCCTTTATTTATTTTTATGCAATTCTCATGTGTACCTAAAATGTACATTATATATTGTACAATGCACATATAGCAAGCGCTATACCTTTACTCTACACTCCATAGTCTGTACTATGTACTTTGTACTCTGTACTAGATTTAATTACGACGAGAACACCCTCACCAAAACAAATTCGAACTCTTTTTACTGTTTACCCAAAACATCAAAACATGAGTAAACGTAGTGCTAAATACTCAAGACATGCTTTTTGACATTCATATTATGAATACAGTTATGTATACAGTATAGAGTAGACAGTAGACAGTAGACAGGAGCGTGGAAAGGTGGGAGGATAACTGTAATGGCCTGGGGAAATAGAATGGAAAATATAGTGACTCCATTAGTGCATCCATTTATTTTTGTTCATGCATTCATTCATTCATTCAGTCGTGCTCTGCATTATCCACGTTTTGAATGCAGGGTAAATAAAAAAGGGCAAAGAGTTATGTTGATACTGGATTTTAGAACTGAGAACTGATGCTGGTCAATAATTTCCTATTTTGGTCTGGTGTGACTCAAGACTCAAGCTTAAAATACAAGGTTGAGGAAAAGAAAAATGTTTTTCCTTCTAGAGTTTAGATTTGGGATTATGCACAATACAATTTCATGCCCCTGCACTCTGCACTGAACATTTACATCATCTTAATAGAAACGCACAGTTTTTGACTTGAGACTTGAGACTTGTGTATTAGTCATGTTAGTTCCTCGGGCTTTCCCTCTGCTACATTTCCGACAGATGTTTGGTTTGGTTGCTTACTTTGCTACTGCTGTTTGATTGTTATAGAGTGTACAAGATGTTTAATATGATATAAGTATAGCCCATAGTCAAAAGTCCTTGGTCTATTCCATTTGATGATCAAGAGAAAGAAGGCACGAGGATGAAAGCCTTCCTTTTGCTTACTTTGCGTGATGAGGGAGAGTAAAGTGAAAGTTGGTGGATATAACGCGCTTCTTCGTACTCTGTTTGTTATTCTACATTCTACATACGTGAATTGATCAAAATAATGGTCTGATGGTGAAGGGAATGAAACATTATTTTTCTTTACCCATTTTACTCGTGGTCGTTTTCCCTTTCCTTTCTTGCCTCGTGGAGGAAAAATCTTATTGTTAATTAAATCTAATTTCTTAATGGCTTTTTCTTAGACTCTCTTATACATCCTATTCTTATGCAACGGGAGAAGAGAGAATACATTATACACAGACAACGTCTTCTTCCTTTCCATTTAACATCCATATCGTACTCATACTCGCCTTGGATTTGGATAAACTCCACTTTCCATTCTCTATTCTCCATGCTGTAGTAGATAGTGGATATTCATCCGCTCTGGCTAACTCACGCCAGTTGAAAAGGAATGAAAAGGCATAGAGCACAACACAAGATACATTCTAATTCCAACGGAAATGTACTATCAATTTCTGTTATACTAATGGACTCTCTTGTTCCCAGAACAAGTCGGCAGTCATTTGTTAATTATTTACAATGTAATGACAACTACAACCCTTTTATAGTGATTATTGATATTGATATTGATTAGTGTACAGAAAATGGGTCAGTAGTCAGTAGTTAATGCTTCTTATGACACACCTGAGAAAATATTACAAGAAACTAAATGTGTATACACATTTATACCATATAATTGGATCAGTTCTTCCCACTTCCATTTTTATAACGATTGGAAAAAGAATCGTAAGGTTATCAAAAATTCTAGAGACAAAAGTTCAAAGTTCAAAGGTCAAAGATGAAAGATCAAAATGTCCCATTTTATTTTGTTATTTCATGTACTTGTTTTTATCATATTATGTATTTCGATGCATTATGTTTGTGTTTGTGCTGTGAGAGAGAGATGCGAGAAGTGTGAAATGTGAAGTAATTGTATTTTTTTCTCGTTTTCTTCAATTTTAGCCGTGCCAGAGATTCAAGTTGATTCTATTCTGGGTGGACGAGCGGAGCTTCCCTGTGACCTAACTCCAATTCATAAGTCTGACAGTATTCACATGGCATTCTGGTTCCGAGATGGTTTCGCCAAACCCATTTATAAGTAAGTACATGTAAAATCTAGAATGTAAAATCTAGAACTTGGATGCATTACACGAAAATTCTTTAATCTTCATTCAACTTTGATGCACTTGCAAGAAAAAATATGTAATACATACGTACTAAAATCTGGTTGTCCAAAGTCCTGTAGTAGACATGTAAGTAACTGTAGTGTCTGCAGTTGTTACTGTGTAATACACTGACGTTGGTCTTCACTTGGACACACAAACATGTAGTTCTGGTCATAGTCATAGGTCATAGGCATGGTCATAGTCTCGGTTGTCCATTTGTATTTGTACATGGTCATTTACTTTATCTTTCTTTTTTCCCATCCATCTTCTATTCCACATTTATTGCTTTCCTCTGCACTAGTACATGCTCTCTCTGAACTTTGGACTCTAGATTCTGGACGCTGGACTTTGGATTTTACACTCGTGCGACTCATGCATTTTCTCGGCATGGACATTACCAATGGTATTATTATGGTACATTTTGCGTGAAAAAGGAACAAAATGAGAGAACCTAAGTGTATGACGTAATGTAAAAAGCCGTTTAAATTATTCAACTATGCCCAGAAAACTTGTGCTGTAAACTGTGCAATGTACAATGTAATATGTACAATATACACTACACACAGTTGACTGTCCAAAGTCCAAAGTCGAATGTCCAGGCACATGTGTGAATACATGATATAATATGCACAATGTACAGTGTACAGTGTACAGTGTACAGTAGCGTTTCTAAAAAGATATAAAAAATAAATGAACCAGTCAGAAGCAACTACATAATTGGTAGCATTGCGACCAAACACAAAACCAACGACCGGCAACTTTCCACAATTTCATTGGCCAAATGCACTGGACGCTCATAACTAAAATGCTTCAAAAACACGTACATGTACAATGTACAATGTAAAATGTGGGCACAGAACATGGAGCATGGAGCATTAAACATGTAAGTAGTTCATCCTCAAACCCCAAGCCTCAAAGCTCAAAGCACAAAACGCAAAACACAAAATGCAGCTTGCAGAACTACTCTGAGGACCCTCATAGGTCATAACTACAATCTAGAATCTAGAAATCTAGAGTTTAGAATTACTTGTAACAAAATTTGTTGGCTGAGTTTTTTCTGTCCGCAACAGCCAAATGCATATTATGCTTCGTGCTTCATGCTTCATATTCTACAAAGATGGAGAATAAAAAAACATGATGTATAATGCAGAGTGCATGGCCAAATCTTGTTTTTCTTCACCAGAGAATGGCCAATGGTCAGTTTAGTTTTTATCCATCTGTCCGTTCACTTACATTGTATACAGTAAGATTGAAAATAGAAATATTGTACATAGTACAAGAAAAATTGCAGTTGGTGGATATTTTAGATTATCTTTTCATTTCTCAATTTGAAAATCACTCAATGATTTCCTTTGAAAAATCACCTTGCGTTTTTCAGAAAAGGGTGCAGAAAATTGCAAACTTTCACAGTCGTATTTGTATATTTTTCTTTAGTTACAAAAAGCCATAGCAACAGTTTAAAGTAACTAATGTCTGTGTTTGCTGAAACTCTCGAAAACGTTTTTCTCCACTTCTAAACCAAATATTAACATTTTTGGACGGGGTTAAAGGAAATTAGTAAATTTAGACCACCACCAACAACTTTTACTTTGCAACTACTCCGATCAAATTGAACCTTTTCTCACAAAAACAGAAAGTATACATTTTTGTTCACAAAACGGCAAAAATCAAAAAATCCGGATTGTGTTTGAGCCATAAAAGTTAACAACTTGATTTTTGGCCTAAAAATACTTTGAGCAAGACCACACCACAAGAACTACACAAATTCAAAATTTTTCCATTTTTGTGGATTCCAGGCCTTTTTCTGGGCTTTAATAATTTTTTGAACATTGTTATGGTCTACAGATTTTTTTAATTTTTTGAGAAAAAGTGCCTTTTTGCATGAAAAACCAAACATTTTTGGTCTCACGCGGGCCATTTGAATGGTTCGCCTGTAATAATGAAGTAATTTGCATTGTATGTCAATTTAAATTTTGCTGATTTAATTTAATTTCGAGTATGGTCAAGTGACTGCTCAAAATGATTCTCTCGACGCCCCGAATGTTAAATTAGTAAAGGTTTTCAGTATTTTGATCTGTGCAGCCATCTTCATTAAAAACGGTTTACACCTCTTTGAAATATTTGTTGAGAATTAAGAAAAAAAAATTGGTCTTACAAGACAACGTTAGAAAACAAAGTCAAATAAGTTTTCTTACCAAATCAGTGATGAAGAACAGATAAAATTCCAGAAAATGGTTTCAAAATCCCCTAAACTAGTCAGAAAGGCTCGAATTCGTAACTAAAGGGACCTGTGATTTTTCACATTACTTGTATATTTTGTACTGGAAAAGTCATATTGAATCGAGAATCAAGAATGAATAATATCCTACATTAAAGTAATTTGTCTCCTTTGAATTTGCCAAATAAACTTTCTGGAGCGTTGCACGCATTGAGGATTGAGCATTGAGCATTGAGTATTACACAAATGGTTCTAATAATAATACAGGTCAGTTGGTTTTGCTAGTTGCTGGTTTTGATTTTTGATACCGTGAAAAATTTACTCCGTAGCCGGGTACTCAATACTCAATACTCAAGTTTTGCCTACTTTTAGTCTACCAGATTCTCAGTTTGCAAATCCAATCGGTTTCTGCAACAAAACGATTGGATTTGCAATGGAAAACTTTTCTCAATGCCTACACGCCTCTACACTACATTGTATATTCTACAGTCTATATCCAAGTACATCCAATACACAATTTACAAAGTACATGTGCACAGAACAAAAACAAACCATTTATAGCTCAACCACTTTCTTTCAGAGAATCATGGTTAAAAAAAGAAGGGCAAGCGGGAAGAGGAGAAATTCTAGAATTCTAGGATGATTTCTATTGTTAAAGGACACAGGTGCACGGTAAAATCTATCCGTGTTTGTAGGTTCTAGGTTGTAGGTAGTGGAATGGCTGACTTTTGCGAGTTGCGAGTACACCATGAATAAAAGTGTACTGCATTGTTCATTCCGAATTCAGACTGTTTTGTACATTGTACATTGTACAAATACATTAGAGACTACAGACTTTAGTCTATGGTCTATGGTCTACGTGCCTTGTTCCCGTTCGAACTTTGTATTTCTTATTTCGTACTTTGTACAAGTGCAGGGCGTATAAAGAATTCATAATAGATTATGTTCATGTGTGCAAAATGTATTGTTATTTTGGAAGGCAAGAGGACGATAACCGTCTGTCCGACTTGGCCTTGTACAATGTACAATGTACAATGCACAATAATATAATGAAAGCAAAATATCTTATTCCGTTACACATTACACATTATACGTTGCGTATTTTGTTGTGTTGGGTTATGTAGGGATTGAAAGACGCATATTATTTTCATGTCATTATTTCTACTCGCATTATTCTATTAGGAATTCCGTCCAATATCCCAATATCTAGTGTATATTGTAAAGGAACCAAACCAGAGCAGAAAGTAAAGCAGGAGCGAGCCAGACTTTGGTTCAGACTTTTACTCACACTCACAAGTCATACAACTGCAGACGTTGATTCTCTGCGCTTTTTCTTTCACTTTCTAGTATTCTAGATTTCTGGATTCCTCAATTCTGCAAGCCTCGCTTGCATTACAACGGTCATCGACTCGAAATGGAAATGGAAAGTTTTTACGAGCCCAGAAGGGCTGGCTTTTCTCCTTAACTTAACCTTTTTCCCTTCTCTATTATTTACCATACTTTTGCACATTGTACTGGAATACGCAGGATGCGGGTCATACACAGAACGTAAACAGTAAACACGTTCCGCATTGTACTGGGCACATTAACGATGACTGTAGTTCTGCTGGACTGCAGTTATTATTGTAGTAAATCAATTTTAAAGCTAAAATCCAATTCTGTGTCACGAGTTGGCAGAATTGTCCTAATTACAAAAATTAGATTAGATTAGACATATTTGATCAATGCAAAGCGTACTAACAATGTACGGACAACCGAACTTGGGAATTTCAAAGGAATTGTAACGTGTAAATCATTTAAATTTAGTTCGGAATTTGCTAAAAAAAGCCACTGGAAATTGGGAAATAAACTGACGAGGGACTAAGACAAAACGGTTAGAACCGTACATGTACATGGGAGCAAAATGAGGAGAAATTGAAATAAATATTGAAAAGTGGATGTTGAGGATTTTGGTTTTGAGTGACCAGATAACACCAGTAACCAGTAACCAGTTATACCAGATCTCTCTCAATCCTTTTTTATTATTCAAAAGTCTTCTAGCTCACACACCCACTCTCTCTCGGTCTCTCTCTCTCTGTCTCTGTCTCGGCGTCTCTTTTCTTTCAATGCTTTTTTGTATATTTTGTAGATTTGTTCAGAAAATCGTCTCACGTTCAACGAACTTCGCTAAGGGACAAGAAACAAGAAAGAGAAAAAAAAGAAACTGAGAGATATTTCGTCGTCATATTTTATGTTTAAAGTCCTCCAATCTCATGTAAAAAGGAACGAGTCTCTAGTGATTCCGCGAGAACAGAGAACACCGAACAGAGAACCGAGAGCAGAGAGCCGAGAAATCTAGCACTTGAAAGTTGTATAGACAGCCCAAGCGAGAAAAAATACGATCAGAGAAAGTGTCGAGTAAGACTCATCTCAGTCAATGTATAACGTATAAAGTATAAAAAACATAAAGTAGAAAAGAGAGAAAGTAAAGGCGTGAAGGGAGAAAGTGAACGGTGAATGGTGAATGGTCGTAGATCGCCGTAGAAAATTGACATGTATACAATATGTTTCAGACTATGATAAAAAACTGAGGAAAGACATGCAGGCGTATGCATAAGTTTGTGCATCGTGTCTGCATGCATATATGCATACCAAATCCAAATTTCCATTTACATAGACGCAGACATAGACAAGGACATGGGTATAGCTATAGATGATAGAAAAAAGGCAGTGAATGTAAAACGTACGAGGATGTAATGAAAGCACCATTGAGAACAGCGGATGAATCATAAATCTTGAATAAACTTCTCTCTTTCCCATCCTGAATCCTGAATCCTCAATCCATTTCTCCATTTCATACTACATAACTTGGTTTTCATATTCTTCACAGACTATTTCTCCCTCCCCCGTCTTGTTCAAAAGCTAGCCCTAGCAATCTGTTTCCAGTGGTGCTAGCGTTCTACTGTATGTATGTGCACTTGCTTGACTTGCTTGTTGGTTGTTGGTTGGTTGGTGTGATGTGCGTATAGCTTATAAGGTATAGCCTCTCAAAGTGCTAGTTTAGTGTGGTTCCTCCTTTCTTTTTCTCTCCATTTCCCTGCATAAGACCATAAGACTCCTTCACTTGATTTTATGGTGTATTACATCATCATATAATGTTGAAATGAATCGAGATCGGAATTGGGATTGGGATTGAGACTGGAATTGGGATTTGGACCATGAGAATATGAGCATGAATACGAATACGAATATGAAAATGGATATGGATATGGATATGAATATGCATAAAAATGTAAGAGGCCTTCATTTAAAATGCTCAAAGACTTTCATTTACTCTCGCTTCGCCTTTCTCCGTGCAGGGAGGATGGTAAAATGGTAAAATGTTAAAAAACCTTGAGTCAGTCGTAAAAGTTGTAAAAGTTCATCTTATGTCAACTCTTAGATTGCAATCTCTCATTCAACTTTGAGCTGGGTAAAAGTGTTGCAATTTCAAAGCAAACCAGACCAGAAGAGACCAAAAGAGAATAGAATAGAACATACTACTCCATTACATCACATTATATATGTATATTACATAACGCGGGGTTGAGTACCCTTATTCATTTGTAGTGATGCTTATATGCGTGTAAAGTAGAGTAGAGAAAAACGGGCTAAAGCTCATTATTAAATATCATGCGTTTTATATCCATCTATCATAAATCGTAGGAACAATATAAATTTATGAGATGAGATGATGGTGATGGTGATGGTGATGTTGATGTTGATAATGATGATGTTCTAACGGTACTTGTTTTCTATTTGTTATTTTCTTTCTCTCTTTCTCTTTGTTGTTGTTTAGCCTGGATGTTCGCGGGAAACCTTTCAGTGCGGCTCGTCATTGGTCTTCCCCTACAATGTTTGGTAATCGGGCACATTTCCGGACCAGTTCTGAACCCGCTTGCCTCGTCATAGAAAATGTACATTTGTCCGATGAAGGAAGATTCAGATGCAGAGTCGACTTCCGTAATTCGCCAACTAGAAACTTCCGTTTCAACCTATCCGTCATAGGTAAGTACAATAAAGGATACAGATTGATACAATATATAGAACAAGTATAACAACAGAATATTGCGTAACAAACACTAGGCAATAAACATACATTAAAAGCATTATTTTCTATCTATCTCTTTTTATATTCCTCTTTGCCCTTACATAATATATTTGTTCTATATAGGGATTACATAAAAGGGTTAAAAAATTCAGTCTTTTTAATTTCCGACAATCTACTTAATGAAAAGTATAACATCCTAGAACTCTAGAACTCTAGAACTCTAGGATTCTATGATTTTGGGATCTACGGATCTACAGATAGGATTACAAGATCAACATTATGATCTATGATCAATCGTTTGTATCTCAGGGGGGAATAAAAAATCATACAGGAAAATTACTGCTCGCGTAATCCTAATCAAAATGGGATGAATTTACTAGATCGCCTCTTTTCCGCTACTGTTTACTGTTCACTCAATGATACACATAAGAGATCCTTCGGGTAACTTTAAGCACAATTTTAAATATCGACTAAGCGAAATTTTATTTGTGTGGTTCCAGTGCCTCCAGAATCCGTGTCGATTCATGATGCGTCAGGAAGACTTTTAACCAGTGTTGTTGGTCCACTTAGGGAAGGAGATGATTTAACCTTAACCTGTCGTGCAAAAAACGGTAAGTAAAATACCAACTCTCATCTTTGCTAATTGAATACTATCAGTTTTAAAATTTCATAGAGTCACACTGTAAAAGGCTTGCTACTTGCTACTTGATAATCCTTGATTTCTTAACTTGGAATTCGAAATACTAAACAATTCACGGAAAAACCATGAGCCGAGTCCCTCAAATTTTCTTATACCCCAGATGGTAAGGAAATTCAAGAGAAAAGTACAGCGAATGAAATCAAATTTGGGAAAGTGGAAATGCATGATTTTGCCAAAAACAGACCCATAAAAGTTTTTTTATCATTCTTGTACTTTGTTCTCCTTTGTTGTACATGCTATTAGAAGAGGGAAAATAAAGGAGATGGAAGTTTTGTAAAGTACCAGAGCGGAGATAGATCAAAATTCAACCATTGTTACTCATCATTAAGAGAAAATGGCTTCATCATCTGTAATCTTGAGAGTTGAGACTGGAGAGTTGAGATGTTAAGTTTGAGCGTTTCACTCCACCCTTATTATTTTCATATTAGTTGAGATAAATTACAAACGGCAGGTTTGTACCACTCTAAATCTTTTTAAGAGCAGTTTCTTTCCTATTCCTCTCTGGCAGTACAATGTACAATGTAGGATGTAGGATGTACAATGTAGAAAGAAAAAGCTGGCATGGAAGAGTACTTACAATAATTTGGACGCGTTACACATTTGTATTGATAACAAACGAGATATCTGTCTACTACATTTGTAGCTCGTGAGCTGTAAGCAATAAAAATATAAATCGCAAACCACAAATCACAAAGTTTTCGTCCCAGCAAAGTCCAACGTTAAAACAGACGATGGATTGTGGATAGTATGTACAATACAATAGGAGAAACTTTAACTGCTATAATATTTTGTAGTTTGTGCCAAAAACTAACCGACATCTCCGTACATATCTTTCTAAAGCAAGGCTCATCATAACCATGAATTCATGCAAAAAACATTGGTCAAATTTTGAATTTAGCTCTTTTAGTATCTGCACCACACAGCTTTGTAAATCCGCTGATATTAATTGTACATAAAGTTAAAATAAAATTGAGGTTAAATTCCGCGTGTCGATTGTCGATTCTCTTTTATCATTTGTCTATTGTCTATGATTTGCGATCTGCAATGTGTGCAAGATCACGCAAAATGATTTTATGAATTGAGCAACTTTACGATTTCAATGACCCTTCATTCTCCATGATCTAGTTTCAAGGGCTATGAAAATCACGGTAGTTATTCTAGTACGAGGAATACCAAGGTTTTGATTTGAATATGTGATACGAAAGGGTTTGGATTGGATCGTATCGGATTGGACTTGACTGGGCTACAGTTTACAGTTGAGACTTTTACGGAAAGTAGAACAATGGGAACGGCGACAGGAAAGAACTCTTAAGACCTACAACCTCCAAACTCCAAACTCCAAACTCCAACCTAAAATCTCCTACAGCTCTTCAACTACTGTAGTGACTGTAGGAACGAAGGACGAAGGACGAAGGAGAAGGTGAATGTGAAAGTAGGACTGGAGGAGGATGTAGATGTAAAAAGCGGAGGATGAGAACAAAGTTGTTAGATAAACAAGTCAAGTTGGGTCTTTTGTAGTTTCCTCGGTACTAGACACTAGACACTACTAGAAACTAGATACGCAGAGAGACGAGAGACGAGAGACGAGAGTCATTATGGCTCATAAAAGTATCCATCCAGTTCCTTATTCCTTATTTTAACTGTGACTCTCTTTGATAACCCGCTCTTTGCTCTTCCTTCTCCTTTTCTCCGGGCTGGGCCCGGGTTCCTCTTCCCTGGGGTAACTCTCGGTAAACATTTTTGAATCCAGTTTCAAAGTCAGCAAGAGTCTTGAGTCTAGATTCTAGATTCTAGATTCTAGAGTCTTGTTAGTTAGTTAGTTATAATTACATCTTTCCTTTTCTTGTTGACTGGTTGACTGTAAGACAGAAGATGGAAGATGGAGGAAAAACAAATTTTTGCTCCTTCATCTCTTTACGTGTTACGGTTGGCTGAAGGACGGGAAATAGGAATGCGAATACAAATACGAATACGAATTTCTACATTCTTCTTCATTACTTTGTGTGTGTGTTTACATTTGTATTTGCCTCCATACTTTTTGTACTACTTATTCCTTTTTATGCTGAAATAATTCCCTTATTTAGCATGTAAACTTATACACTGTTCAATATTACACTGTACATTGTACGTTCATTGGTGTCCCACTTCGATACTTTGACAGTGGAAGAGTAGAGAAGAGCGGAAACTGGGGAAAGGAACGAATGGTGCCTATTTACTGTCTTCTCTATCACAGTGATATGGACCGTCGACCGTGGTTATAATAAGGCCAACTAAGGCTGAAAACTAAAACCTAACAAAAACTCCATGTATACAGAGAAAGTCAAGTTGAAACATGCTAAGACAAGAGAGGACAGAAGGACAAACGACAAAGGACAAAAGCCAAAATCAAAGCCAGAGTATTTGGCAGTAGAAGGTTGCTTTTCCTCCTTATGCAAATGAAAATGAAGGGAGGAGATGCTTTTGGGTCATAAACTTTAATAAGCTTAGAGAACAAGAGGATAAAGACAAACCCCAGAGTGCAGTGTACAGTGTACAGTGTACAAACGACAGCATACAGTAAGTAGACATTAGACACATATCCTAAGACTATGTCACTGCTGATGTTTCAACTCCTCCGAGAGACTTTTAAGATTAGCAAATGCCAGGAATTGGAGAGTAAGAAAGTAGAGAGCAGGACAAGTGTAAACAAAAGACACAAGAAGGGCACAGTTTTAATCGTCAGAGTAAGATTAGTCTAAAAGAATGTAAAACTAAAAGCCAGAGTGAAGACGGCAGTGGAGCAAATAACAAGGAATTCCTACTCTATCCACTATCCACTGTTTACACCACACAAAAGCAGCACAAAAGAAAACGTCTATAACCATTTTCCCCAATTTGTTCCACATTTACTAGTAATTACACGAATCGGTTTAGAATCATTCCTCACCAATCCTCCTTTCTCTTCATTTGTTTGAATCTTGAACCTTGAATCCAAATTTTGTGGTGTAACGTTTGAAATTTGAAATTTGTGGGTTGACACAAAACTTTGACCCAACATCAAACATCAAGGTTCCAAAGTTGGGTCAAATTTTTTCTAGTAATTTTTATTCACCGCAAAAATTTGAGTCCGAATACAGTGGAGAAATGTTTGTTACTAATTGTAATGACAAAAGGTTTACTTTTTTATGGACATGTGATGAATCAAGGAGTGTGATTATTTTCACATGAAAATTAGTTGTGCTGCAATCTACAATGTTTATCGTGTTAAAAAGTAACATTTGTCATTTTGCCATGTGGTACAGAAAGGCACATGCGTCATATTTCGGATGGCTTCTTGTAGGCGGGATGTAAATGGAGAAAGAAATGTCCATCCATGTTGATGTAATCTATAAAATCTGTATAAAAGTGCAAAACTATGTGGGTGTCTGCATTATGGAAATTTGTTTGTAGTACGTAGTACGTAGTATGTATACCCGTCTATGTTCATGGTTCATCGTTCATTCATCCATGTCTTGTGATGTGATGTCAAATAGTCGTCATATTCCCCATTTCCAGGGAAATGGAATGGATTAAAGCCATTTACAATTTCCTCGACACTTTCTAATTTCTAATGAACAAAGTTTTTCTTGAGCAAGGAAACGTGCTTTGAAAACCAGGCCAATTCCAGACTCTAGATTCCAGATTCCAGATTCAGGTTTACACTAGACCAAACCAAACCAAACCACATAATACAAAATTGTTAAGCCAAGCCGTAGAACGTAGAAGCAAGGACAAACTTTCTCCAGGCTGTGGGATGTACCTTGTACGATGTGCGTTGTATGTTGTATGAAGCTACTCTTTAGATTTAGTTGCTAGATTCTGGATTCTAGATTCTAAATTCTAGATTCTCGCACGTTTTACCCCTATACGTACGGTACGGTCCTATTATTAGTTGGCGGCTGTTTCTGTGCAGGAATTTGATCAAATGCTCACGGAATGTAAAGTCTGAAATCAGAAAGAAAGAAAGAATGAATGAAATGCAAGCAAGCTGACTCCAATGCAGAGTAAAGATGATTATGATGATGACGAAGATGGCAAAAAGGACGACAACTACAAAGATGGTAGTTATGGGATGTTGAATGGTGGAGGTTGGAAGTTGGAAGTTGGACGCTGGCTAAATTATACCTTTGAATATGTATGTCTGTGAATTTGGATTTTGTCTCGTCGTTAGTCCAATTCCACATCAATATCCACTTGGAACAATTCCCAATGAAGCTGTGAACAGTGAACAGTGTACAGTAACAGTGCACAGCGAAAAGGAAATAGCAAGTGGTGGAGACTGAACACTGAACATTGAGCATTGAACATTGAAAGTTGAGCAGGGGTAACAGTACATTTATTATGACATTTTGTTCGAGCCAAACTGTGCAAACCAGTCCCAACTTGAGTTTGAGCTTGACTTTATCCTCATCTTCATTACCTATAATTTCGTGTATTATATTTCCATATAGAAATTAATGTGCACTCTCTCTCTCTGTTTGTGTGCACCCAAGGAGGATAGATGAGAGGAGATTATGCAAGTCTGTTACTTGAGTACTAGAGTACTAGAGGATAAGCCACCTGCATTTCCCGTTCTAGCTTCACTTGCAATTGTGGACTAGTTCCCATATTTCTTTAGCTACATACATCCATAAACACAGCCTACAGTCTACAGTCTACAGCTTAAAGTGTTCCAAGTCCCAAGTACTCCAACTTGCTTTTAACTTTTCTCCTTATTTTTATCAGTTATATTATCATGGCGGTGGATACGACCTCTCCCAGAAATTTTGCACATGATGCACTTTATTCAAATGGCTTTTCTTACACAAATTTTATTCCTTATTTTAGTCAACACGACCTCTCAGAATACCTACAATCTACAGTCTATAGTCTACAGCCTGCTCTCTATAGTCGAGAGTCTAGTGTCTAATGTATAGTTTAGACGCTTTTCTATAGCAATCTACAAACTTCTATCAGTACAAGCAAGTGTCTCAGCTGGTGGAGACTGATGACAGGCTGGATTCATTATCGTTTGAAAGTACTCAATTTCATGTGTTTTTATGAGCTCCCTCATACTAAACACATTCATTCTTCAAAATAAAAGCATAAAATTAATTTTTAAACTTCTGTCCATATCCTATTATCCTTGATCCATGAAAAAAACGGCTGTACATTATATATGCAGCGTACATTATGCAGTGTATACAGTATTTAGCTAGTCTCATATGTTCACAAAATGTACAGATGCTGATTTCCCCTTTGATGTTCAAAGAGAACCAGTAACTTTGACTTTACCTTTACCTTTCAGGAATACATATGCACATGTACAATGTACATGGGGTTTTACCATGCCCTTTAAGTGTATACTGTATAATGTGTAATGTATAGAGTTGGTTATTCAGAAATAAAATTCTCAGCGTACAAGATGGTTGTGATAGTGTCAAGTTGTAACAGTCTAACAGTCTAACACATGCCTAACGTCCACATGGTCCATGATTCCAGCGGACATTGGAATGGACGATGGCTGTGGGGCTGAGTTTCTTCGTCTTCGTCAAGAGACCAAGGAAATACATATGAGAAGAGTAGCCAAGATGGTAAATAAAATCCAAAATCCAAAACCCAAAATCCGAGCAACTGATTAGGCCAGGCCAAAAAACCCAAGAGCGTGAATCCTTGTTTGCGTCTCTCCTCCTCTGCTGCCTCCCAACTATTACTTTTGCTATTGCCATCTTTTCTGTGTGGAAAGCATACATACTTGGGTATGTGTGTGTATGCATGTGTATATAGGATGGCGTGGAAAGCACAGTTAAAGCGAAGGCAAAAACGAAAACGAAAACGAATTGGAGGTCTGGGAATGGAATGAAAATAGAGAGGGGAAAGTGCGGCAAAAAATGTTATGGACCAATTTACGACTCTATTATCCCTCCTTTCCCTTTCCTTTTTTTACACATCTCCCACAATCCACAATGCACAAGGCACAATGCACAAGGAATATACGTAGATTCTAGATTCTAGATTCTAAATTGTACATTGTCCAAAGGGCTGAACAAAGAGGTGAAATCTGGCTGAAATTCATTCTCCTTCACTCCCTTTTATTTCACTTTCTCTTCCGTTCCGATTCAACTGCGGTTCGTTCACTGGAACTGGAACTGAAACAAAAATACACAATGACATTTTATCCAAAAAATTCACACTGTCTCTTGTCTGTTGTCTGTGTATTTCGCTTACATGTGTAATGCATAGATGAACACTCTTAGAAAATAGTACAATGTCGTATAAAAAAGGGTATCCCATGTAAAATTTCTGGAACTTGTCTATTTAAAGTGTACACTGTACACTGGTAAAATGGTAAGGTTCGGTATTGGGCGTACAAATGTACACTGCTGTTTGTTTCAAGAGCCATGGATATTGACCGGCAAAAGCTGGCATATGTGTTTCCTTATAAACCGTTCACTATTCTCCCCGTCTTTACTCTTACATTGTCCTGACCAAGCTCCAATCCAGTCCAATCCAATCCAATCCAAGATTGTTGAAAAACAAAACGTAGTAAAGCTCCCTACTCACTACCCACTACTCACTAGGTAATGCTATACTTTACTATGCCAACAGAATAAAAAGTCAACAAAACAGAGAGAAGCAGATGGAAGATGCGTTAAAGAACGGAGGAGAAAAAAGGATGCCGGATTTGGATGCAAAGATTACGCTTTTGTGTTTTGGGCACTTTATGTGCAAGCAAGACAAATCAGAGAGAAAGTGTCGTTGAGCCAATCCAAATTCCTCGTCTTGCAATTCTCTGGCTGTGCCTTTCGATGGTCGTTTTTTGTTGTTGGTTGTTCGTTTGGAGTGTGGAGGATTGGAGGATGAGCTAGAGTAGGTCCGTACAATGAAAGGTATAAGAGAATGAATAGGGATTGTAAAGTATAAAATCCTACGTGCACAAAGACATAGCAGGAAAGACAAAAGATATCGGCTAGACAAAAATGTGCGAGCACGTACTGGAAAGAAATGCAATAAGAATTTGCAATCCAGTGACGTATCTAGTATCTAGTATCTAACAGGGCTGTGGACTATATGTATACTGGTATACAGTATATGGTATGGGCGTTGTGAATTTTGTCTTGTCGCTGTCTTTGATTCCCATAGTGATTTTTTTGTTGTAGTTCAGAGTGGAGCATTTACGGATAGATCCAGAATCTAGAAAAGAGGAAGAATAAATTTTATTGCCATTGTTTTTCATCATCCTCATCATGATAATGTATCATACATGTTATTCTATTGTGTATTGTACATTTTACACTGTGCATCTCCAATAGAATCGAGCATCTAGAATCTAGAATCTAGAATCTAGAACCCAGACATTGCGTGAGCAGTTGAAACAAAATCAAAATGAAAACTTTTACTTTTACCGTTATCTGTTGTATTTACCATGTTTTTTGATAGATAGGGCGTAACAACACATACAAGATACACCAAGGCGTAAAACCTAGAAACTCCAGACTCAAGACACATACGAATAGTTATCCTTCAACTAAATTTGTATTTATGCAATGCTAGCTCAAATATTTTGTTCCATTTTTCCACATGCATGCGTGAATCACCTGTCGATGTGGATGAGGATGTGGCATAAAATACAATATCTGGGAGAATGAAAAGTGAAATGAAGCAAATAAGGAATAGGTACTCAAAATGATGGTAATAAAATGAAGTGAAATGGAAGGTGAAGATGAAAGACAAAAGGGTTGGAGAGACAGGAAATAAATCTATCCATCCAGCTTACGACATACCTAGTAGATACATACTGCATGCATGAACTTGACTAGAACTAGATCTGGAAGTGAAAATGAAAATGGAATAAAAATGTGATTGAAGAAGACAGGACAGTGACACATTCATTCAAACCCCAAGCTCAAAACTCCAAACTCCAAACTCAACTTTTGCATGCAACACAAACAAATTCAAATATCCAGAGATACAAAGAAAACCCGGACCAAAGATCACGTCTTCATGTCAGGAGGAAAGGAAGAGTGTTGGATGGATCTTGGGCAATATTTCACGTATGTATCTAGAATCTAGAATCTAGAATCTAGAATCTAGAATCTAGAATCCAGAATCCAGAATCCAGAATACAGATATGTATATCGCTCTTTATCTTGATTCGGATCCGTAGGATTCTCAGTGCACAATGCACAAGGCTCGACGTTCAATGCTCAATGTTCAAAACTCAAAGAGATAATCCGACGTGCGTCTTTTCTCACTGTATCATCTTGATTCTTGATGCTCACTCTCCTTGCTGTTTTCAACACTTGATGCCTAGATGCCTAGAATTTACCTTTCGCTCCTTGTTTGTGTGATGTGAGGAAAATATTTGGTGAAAGTGACAGAGGAGCTGCGAACTGAACATTTCTTTTCCTCCAACTGTCAAAACCATTTTCACACTTACTCCAAACTCCAAACTCGAAACACCAAGCACACGCACACATTTCCACACACCACAAACACATGTAGATATCTACGACTTAGAAAAGCAGTTACACACAACAAGACACAAGTTGGATTATCTCTAGTTTCTCTAGTTTCTGAAAATGGCTGGAAATTTTTAAACTTACGGGTTTCGGTTCCGGCTTCAGTTCCTGGTCATCTCCAGACATTTTACATTCTATAATTCTACAACAGGAAATTAAAGATGGAAAGTCATGGAAATGTGTAGTGTAAATTTGTCATTTCAGTTTTACATCAAATGTGCTCAATTTTGCATTTTGAATTTTGAAACAATTTTGAATTTTGTACTTTGCAATTTTTGTTTATGGAGTAGCATCATTATTTGACATTCAGTCGAGTCAGCATTGAGCCCTGAGTATTAAGTATTGAGCATTGAGCATTGAGCACTGAACAGCATCCCAATATGCTGACTTCCGCACGCACACAAGTCGTACTAAAATAACAAGTATCACTTGAAATCAATATTCTGGTAACGTGGTTCTCCTTTTATTATTAAGTAGTCCCATGAGTAACTGAAAGAGTCTATTAAAGGAAAAGGAAAAGAGGCAAAATGACGATAGGATTCGGTTTGCTATGGCACGGTACGAGCAGAAGCATACAATACCTTGTATGTATATTGTACATTGTACATGTGTATTATTTATTCTGAATGGTGGAAAATGTGGTGTATTCTTCACTTCCAGACTTGCAGAGAATTCCACACCGCACTCTGTACACTGTACAATACAGACGCTACATACACTGAGATATCTGTATACAAGCTAAATTCACAAAGACAATTTTTTATGTATGAATTCCGAGCACACATCCACCATGCAAATTTCCTTTTACACCTACCTTGATAATCTTGTCATGAATGGAAGAGGCAAAGGAAAAAGAGTGCCTTTGAACATTGTACATGGAGGAAAAAATGTAAAATGCGTAAAACAATCCATTTTCTCTAGTTGCTTTTGAACATTTCGGTCCTGAGAAGAGCAGAATAAAATAATAAAATCCCACTTTTAAAAATCTGTTTTCTATTTGAATTTTTATGTGTATTTCCATCAAACTTTAAATTTGAACTTTGGAGTGTTTAAAAAGTTTTTCATTTTCTGTTTTAAAATATATTTTTGAATGTTTTACTCGTTTTCCTCTTTGGCGTGGTTTCAAATTTTAAATTTAAAGATGCAGATTTCTAAAATATAAAATTGCTTTTATACAAGCAGAGAACAACATGTTGGAAAGGGAGCTAAAGAATTTGAAGAGTTTTTTCCCTTCACCCGTCTGTATCAGTTACCATTTACCAGTTTGGATATTTCCATACCATTCTTTTTCTTTTGAATTTCACCTCTTGTATTTTACTCGCCCTTTCTTTTTCTGCCTGTTTTTCGGTTTTCGGTGTTGTAAAAGTGTGCTTGGAGTTGTTCTTGTACTTCCGACTCCTCTGGTATCTCTTTCCCCAGTGATATATTTCTCTCTCCACCACTTTTGACTTTCACTTTTTATCTCTGTTGTACAATGTACAATGTACAATATAGGGAAGAATTGGAACTCTTTGAGGTTATGATAATGCTCTTAGCTCTCACAGCTCACAGCTAACAGTCAGTCCTTAGAGCCAATGAAATATTTAATAAATGTACGGAAACATAGGTAAGAAAATGGCAAAAAGGTATTATCATTCACCTTTTGATGCGTTATTGATGTTCGATGTATCTCAAACTATCTGTCTGTCTATATTTCTATCTATAATCTATAGTGTGTACATTGTATAATGTGTAATACATAATGGCAGCCATGTAAAATATCTATTATCTATTATACTCAGGATTCTCATCATGTAGAGAATCAATGTTCAATGTTCAATATTCAGTATTCAGTGCTTTATGTGCGTACATCGTACACCGTAGAACGTACACTGATAGAAATTTTATGATCATAGCAACAGAAAGGTATTTTTAAATAATAGGTAGTGCGTGGATTTCCTATTTTACATCCATTTTGTATAGCAAATAGGAACGTGGCTCACCTTGCATGATTGTACAATGTACAATACTATAAGAGATGTGACATGCATAATGTACAGTACTTTTGTCCATCCATCTATCTGTTTACCTATACATCAACGTGACTTTTGAATTTTACTTGTCTATTACGTCAACATTGGGGAAAAAAGAGTCTTTGATGTCCATGTATAATTTTTCATACCTTTGAAACTATTCAAAGTTTCAAAGTTTCAAATTTTCAAAAGTCAACTAAAACTTGAAGCTTTTATTTGGAATTCAAAAAAATGATACAAAAATGACTGTAATGTACATTTTACACTGTACTGTCAGGTGTAAACTACATGCTTGATGTTTTGGGAAACTGAAGAAGAAAGAAATAACAATGAAGAGGAAAGAGGAAACGCGTGATGAAAAATACACGTACTAATAAATGATGAAGTTTATCCTTTCTACGGTCAACAGTTTTATTCAAAAGTGAAATAAACGTAAAATCACGCTTCGTCCATCCCCGTTCCATCAGCTCCATTGGGCATTGTACATTGTACATTGTGGATTGTGGATTGTGGATTAGAGAAAACTTTGAGTTTTATGTACATACAGCACCGTTGCTTGTATGTATTATTTTTGTACTCAATACTCAATACTCGATACTCGATACACAAAATCATGGTCCGTAAAACTCTAAGCTGTTTGTCATTGGAGGACATTGGGCATTAAACATTCCTTTTTCTCAGCTTTCGGGCTACTGGGGTACCTTCTGGACAAATGGGCGAACGGACAAGTGGACAAGGGAAAGAGCATTTTTTATGACGGATAAATTACAATTCCATGTTCCGTCAAACGGAGGAGATTTTGTATAAAAAATTCACAACTGGGTTAAAGGAAGCCATTACTAAAGTTATGTGACATACACGTGTTCCAGTGGGCCCATAATCCATAATCAGTACGGGGGCGTATTTAGTATTCAGAATCCAGAATCTAGAATCCAGAATCCAGAATCCAGAATCCAGGGTGTCATGAATAAGCTGACAAGGATAAATAGTTTTAATATTACATGGAACATAATGGGAAGCGAGTTGCCTGTTTATCTTTTACTTACACACCAAAGGATTTTTTGCACATGTACAAGCTGTAGACACTGTACACTGTAGACTGTAGATTGTAGACTTTCGACAGTGTAGACCGTCAACCGTCGAGCGTCTCATGGTTAAAAGAAGCTGTACTTTCATTTTGACGAAAAGCTCAATTTACTTGCTTTTATCCCATCACAACATAATACTTGTACGTTGTAGGTTGTACAACGGTAATGTACAATGTACAATGACGATATACACGTCCATCGTCTTACACGACTAGACACTAGACGCTGCACCCGTTAGTTGTCATAGTGGAGCAATGATGTGAACAAAAGCTGTCAAGTTGGATCTAGGCAAATGTTTTCAATCTGCAATCCAATTTACAAATAGTGCCAATAACTGCTCTTGTCCTCTAAACTCTAAAATCCGAGCCTTCTAGAATCTAGACCGGATTCCGGATATGTGATCCAAGTTGCTAGTGCTATTCTATGGCTACTGCTGCATCTACTCAACCCGATTCACGCCACGTACTTTAGTCAAAGGATTCATTAAAACAAATATGGACCATTATTTGGATGACTAGCCACATCGATGCTGGTTTGATGGGTTCGACATTTAACACATTTTGGATGAAAACATGGATAATGGAAACATTTGGGTCAACACTTGTTGTCGTTGTTGTTGTTGTTGTTGTTACTTGTTGAAATGGGCCTATTTTCCTACATCCTTTTTCCTACAGCTTTCCATTCATTTTCCTCGCGGATTTCAATATAAGTGAAGATAATAAAATATGGGCTTTTTACACTATGTATTGAGCATTGAGCATTGAGCATTGATATTGAATATTGAGAATTGAAAATTGAGGCCTCGGAAAAGCAATTCAAATGTTGGTATTTATCCAAAGCAGAATAGATCTCCAGCTTTTGCTTCTATATTATAAATAAATACATGTAAAATAGATCTGTTGGGTCGTGTACTTGACTTATTACTTGACCTTATTTGCCTCGAGTTTGTAGTTTAGAGTTTAGAGTTTGGAATTTGGGGTTAGAAATTTGAAATTCTCAAGCAGTTTTGGTCTGAATCCTTTCTTTTCCTTTTTAGACTGCCCAATTTTATAGTTATTGAATCCCGTTAATCTATGTGTGTATTCCTGTTTGTTGAAACAGGGTTTACCAAAAAGTACCCATTACATTTTTGTGCATTCTACCTTCTACATTGTACATTCTAGATTGTACAAACATCTTACACCTTACCATCGGAAAATACGCTCTTACGGTAATACGACGAGAAATTGGTCGTTAGCCTCAATTCTCAATTCTCAATACTCAATGCTGAATAGTGAAAGTGAATAGTGAATGCATTGGTGGATTTATGGCTGTGGAAAATGGGGATTCTAATAAATAATTATTACGCAATAACACTCAACTCGCGTAAAAATATCGTAAAAAGTTGATTGTAAGTAACAAATAACAAAGGACTGGGAAAGGTTATAAATATATGCCCATAATCCAGCATATATGTATATATTGGTGTTCCAGCTTTCAAAGTTGTGACAATCATCCACTTTTAATACCGTTGTCACGTTAATTTGCTATTTGCTATCCTGTTTTGTACACACTATTGATAAATTGATAAAAAAGGTGTGACTTGAGTCTGCAGACAAGCTGGTTATAAATATGTAAAAAAATCGGCCTGTAAAGTTGGTAGCCTACTTTTCCCCCTTTGATTGATGTCCTTTTAGAAAGAGTACGTCAAAAATTAACTATCATTTGATGTATCGCACAGATAATTTGAATGTGGTTCGTAGACTTTTTGTGGAAGGTGGTAGAAAAATTAAAAATATGCATAAAGACGTTTGAGGATGTCATCCACAATCCAATCTAGTCCAATCCAATCCAATCCATATCAAGTAGCAAGTCAAGTAAAATTTGGGAAAAGAAAGAAACAAGACGTTTTGTTTTAGTGCAAACCGTGACATGAATCTATATTTTTGTGTATAAAGTCTAAAGTGTAAAGTGTAGGAGAAAATGTTGAATGTACAATGTAATCCATGTCTGATTCTTGATTCTTGATTCATTTATGAAATTCTAGGGAAGCCACCGCCTCAAATAGAATGGCGGATCGGGGATGAAATTCAGAGTTCTAACGAGGTGCTCTTCTCCACTGAACCTGCCGTTACCGCCAAGAAGTTAAAAGTCGTACAAGTTCGGAGAGAACATCATGGTGCTAATTTGACATGCTTAACTTTCAATTCCAATTTGACGGATCCTCTAACTGAAACCCTCCGACTGACTCTCTACTGTAAGTTGGCTTGCCAAAGCCAAAAAAGGAACAAATGTACAGAATCACAGTGACACAAGACACAATACACAAGACACAAGTTTCTGTCTCGTACTACTTTCCTCTCACTCCTTCTTCCTTTCTTACACTCTTCCCATTTTCCATTTTACCCTTAATTTTACTTCTACTCCCACTTTTACTTTCATTTCCAATCTCACTTTCACTTTGCTTCTGCTCATTCATTCACTGTAAGATTTCTGTGTGCCATTTCCCTTTCCAATTCCATTTTATCTATTTCCTTTTATGCTCATTGTGTGGCATGCAGTATGCAGTATGGAGTATGCAGTGGGCATGAAGTACAAGGCATAAGGCACGAACCATCAACTAGTAAAAATCACACTTTCTTTCATTCTTCATCTTCTTCCTTCTGGATTCCCTTCAATTTTCCTCCCACATACGTGTTAAATGTTGAATCTGGAATCCGGACTTTGCCATCCTTATCCATATTTTCTAAGCTTTTTTAACTGTAAACTCTACACTCTACACATGTGTTCGTTGTAGCTATCTGTATTTCTATTTGAACTGAAAAGTGTAATACGTAGGGTGCCCAAAAATAAACGAGAGTTGTTGATTACTTTTAAAGTAAACAAGTTAGAAGAAAAATTATTTACTTTCTGGAATGTCCTCTCCGTTTAACATTTAATAGTAGTTATAGAGGCATTTGGACGACTGGATAACATGAGAAAAAAATTGCTTTTGTTTTGAACGAAAATTTTTTCGAAAACGGACTTGATTTCTTTTCTGAGTGAAATCTCGCCCTGTTGTAGGTTTTTTTCAAATCTCTAAGCAGGAGCAAGTACTGCATGGCCAGACCTAACGATGTTAAAAATGGGGAATTAATCCAACCCGGAAGTTTTACAGGACACCCTTTAACAACTAAGGCTTTTAAACGGTACCCTTTTGCTCGAGCAAAATTTTGTGCACAAATGTTTGATTCTGTTTCTTGGTACTACGTACATGTGGTTTCTCCAAAGTTGCAGCATACACTGGGGCAACAATGCTCTTAATAACTGATATAAACTCTACAAATACATCCCCCCATTTCTCATGCAAAATGACATTGAACGTTTTTGAAATGATTTTTTTCTATTATGAGATCTAATGTTTAATTGAAAGTTTGTTCGGCTTGACCTTTACCGATTACCGTGATATTTGAATATACAACAGACAAGACTAAGGTGATGTTTCTACTTAATGCTCAAGCATTAACTCTGGCGGGTTGCGCCGTTATAAAAAAAACTCGGAGAAATCCGATCTTTGAGTTCAAATTTTTGCACTTTCCAAACGTTCGAAAAAATCAAATGGCTCTCACGTGTCACCGTTACATCAAAATGTCCTGATATTTTGTGAGTGACACTGCAGTGACAGTGTCTCTGAAGTACTACAACAAAATTCAACCACAACGCTGAATTCATCATACAGTAAAAATATTCGTAACTCTCGTTTATTTTTGGGCGACCTCGTATGACAATAATGTAAAACTTTCAATATACATGTACAATGTACAGTGTCCATGTAGTTGATGTAGGATTTAAATTGAATTCAAGTTATGAAATTCTGATATCTGAATTCTGGAGACGCATAAAAATAGAAGTGAAATCTTTGTTTAACTAAAAAAAGAATTTGATCTGCTACAAACTTTACGTAAAATGGAAGGCTAATAATATTTCAATAAAGGGTCATGTCACGTTGTCACCATTGTTAAAATTTCCTCAAATTCCAATTTTCACCCATAACTTTTCTTCCTTGACCTCCTTCATCCTCGTCCATCGTTATCTTTATTACATGAGTGCGGAACTTCCGGCTAAATTATCTCTTTTCATCTCCTTGTGACAACATGATTTGAAATAATACATTCAAAACTACAATATACTGGTAATGGAATAAGTGACGAAGACTTTCTCACCACTACTCAAAATCTGTTACGACAAAACTGTAGCAGTAGTAGTAGCTATAATAATTTTCTATCGTTTTATTTCTAGTGAAAAGGAAAAATGAAATCTCAATTGTTCTGCATTTGGTCAAAATTGAACCGACTGAAATATTATAGGAAATTGTAAAAGATAATAAAATGAATCCATTTTAAAAATGTTTCCATTGAACTCAACCGGAACATTTTCCGTTGCTTGTTGGGCATAACCCAATTCGTTGAAGCTTCACTGCGGTCCCTCAGTAAATCAGCTTATACGTATTTACACGTGTAGATTGTAGATTGTAGATTGTCGGAGGTTCGTTAGATTGTGAAATCATCAACTTTGTTTTGTTTCTCTTTTTTGTTTTGTAAGTTATAGTATCAAGTATGAATGTGGCACAGGCCGGAACCATGACTTTTAGATTTTGGGCAATACAGGTAACGATGACATTAGTTTTAAAGGATGAAAAGAAATGGCGTTTCTAGCGTAATGAAACCGCGTAATGCTGTAGCAGATAATAATCCGGGCTTTAGTTATAACAGAAATGTGTACCAAATACCAAATACCTGGTATCTGGGGAAATGAAACCCAAAGAGGATTATAAATAAACCGACTTGAGTTGGTTCGTGTAGTCCGTTCTCTGTTGATATTTATCTACTGTTCATCATATACTTTACGCTGCACACTCCACATGTGTTGCTACGTCTACCCTAGATTTAACATTTATTGAAGATCAAACACAAAGTAGTCGTCCAATCCTTAAATTAGACGGTAGACATTAGCTACACTCTCAACATTTTACAGTTTTGGAGTATTTCTGGGGCATGTCTCTGTATACATTTATATAGGGGATGCTCCCGAGATGCTCCACAAAAGAACCTTTTACGATGCTCTTTAGCGGAGAGTTGGACTATAGTTGACAAACATTCAGGTATTTAGGTATTTAGGTATTTAGGTATTTAACGTCCCAAATTGGGGAACCTGTAAAACTCTAAGTTTATAAAATTTCCCAATTTGTTGGAAAAAGGATGCCCATGCCAAAGCCAAAGATTGTCATTTCATAATACAATGTATGTTCACTTAAGTTGATACATTTGAGATTTTGAGATTTGAGGTATTATTTTAATCCTTTATCCTTGTTTTGTTTGTTTGGTTTGGTTGTTCCACTGCTTCTTTAGCAGGTTATTTATGGATTGATCAGTGATACAAAAGATAAATCAACACGAGTAGTGGTTTTTATGATTATTCACTGATCCGCTATTTTGTATAGTACTTTTGAAACCCCTGTTTTTAAGGGGAATGAATGATGAATGAGTAGAAATTTATACCATCAAAAATCAAAAACAAACCAAGCCAACCCAAACTCAACCTAGCATGTGAATTAGAGTACAACTACTGATATTTTCAAAACGCCCAAAAACTTATGTTATTTACTCTACTGATCAAATTCTTTTGTACATCTGTATTTTGTGTCACGTGTCACATATAAAGGGCGAGTGTATTTAGTAATTTAGTATTTATTTACAATGATATAAATAATAACCTGTCTTTTATTTACATGTATTTTCCGCACTTTTCTAAATGGATGCAGTGAGGCCCTTAACTGCTCGCATTGTTCAACATGACCGTCTCGTGGCCAATCAGCGTCATGAAATTGAGTGTATTTCCACAGGTTCCCGACCACAGGTGAGTTTACATGAAATAATAATCCTAGATTATAGATTCTAGATTCTAGTGACACAAGTCAAAAGGAAAAAGGGAAAATGTAGTCGCTTTTATCAATCACAATGAAGGATCACACTGTCATTTTTATATGATGTGTTTCACAAAAGGTTTATAAGTTTAAATACCTTTCTTTTTACTTTCACTATAACTTTTACTTATACTTTTTACTTCATTTTACAGGCTATGATAACCTACTGGATGGGAAACCGACAACTGACTGACGTGACCATTTTGGTGAGTCTTTAACTAATGTATTTTGTATTCAATATTCAATACCTCGAATCAGGAATAGGAATACAAAGATATGCATAAAATGGATGTGAGGCACATATATTTAGATTGTAGATTGTAGATATATTACTAGTGCAAATAATTGAATGATGTTTCATACAAAAGTCAGAGGAATGATTAATGCCACGCTCTCAAATTCCCACTAGCTCTACGTTTTTTCCAGCCAGTCCATCAATCTTGAATCTTGAAATGGCGTTACGCGTTGGATTTTGTTTTGTGTTTTGTATTTTGTATTTTGTGAGTAGGAGTATGCCATAAATAAAATGAGGAGCATTATGCTGTTTTCCTTGTTGGTTTTCTATGATCGATAGCATATCAATGTTTCTTGTAGTTTACTGAGGGTAAAAAACGTACTGTTTTAATAGTACAGTGTCAATTAACTTACAGCGAGTAAGAAAATGCACTTTTTTATGTGCATTTTTGCTTTGATAATGGAACTTGTAGTATGCAGTGTACACTGCACAGTGTACAATCTTGACAATTCATGACCTCGATTTTAATATAACCTGTCCTTTTTAAATAGTAACAGATAAACAGGTAAAGTATTTTTCAAAAGTATTTTCTTGTTTTGAAAATTCTATTCAAAATTCAACTGTTACTGGTAATATTCTTACTAGGGCTTAGTTATTTAACAACGCTTGACCATTGACCATTGACTGAAAATTAAAACTCGGATTAACAAAAAAGGTACAGATACAGAGTAGAAATATGTTGCAGTTGGTTAAAAGAGGACCATAGGTCGATCATAAGTTCACATATTTCCAAGTTTTTACTCTCTGTACATTGTACAGAATACATTTAATACACACACAAACAAACAAGCTGACCCAACACATACACACATATAGAGATTATCAATACATGTTAAACCACGTAATATATTATGCTCTCTAATTTATTATACCACATTACAATGTACCAGAGCCGAGTTTTTCTGCTCGTTGAATTTGATTTGGATTTGGATTGTAAAGGAGTTTCTCTATCCGTGCATTTACCATTTACACACATGTGTATGTGCTTGACAGACTGGAGCAAATGTGTTATAAACATGCGACAAGTTTTTTGCATGCCTCTTCCAATGTTCCACTGTTTTTGCCACTGCTTCGAGCTTCCAAGCTTCCAAGCTTTGGCTTTGGCTTATGAAACACATTTCGTGTACTTTCTTTATCTCCATGTCTCTACACTCTACACTCTACATATTACATATGTACTGTACTGAATTGCATTGTACTCTACTCTAGTTTGTCCTGTATTTACACTAGAAAAGGGAAAGCTTGTTCGATCGCTCCTTTTTCTGTACATTTTGTATGTGTAATGGGTGTGTAGTGCGTTGTGTGTATGTTTTGTGTATGTTGAAGTGAATGCCTGTTTTGTGCTGTGTTGTATTGTGTTCTGTTGTGTATTTACATATAAAAACATCAGTACGTAATAGATCGTAATCTAAAACCTATTAAATTCAAGTAGATTCTGCCATAAAATCTTATTTATTAATTTTAAGTGGCCCTTTTGGCGTTTCCATGCCGTATTTATACGCTCAAATACTGTATTTATATTTACACCTGAAATTTATAATACACTTGCCCATTTCCACCTTAAAAACTCAAAGGCATGCATAAATTTGGGACGTTAGATGTTTTACATATTTTACACATTTTATATTTTATACTAAACTACGAGGTCGCCCGAAAATAAACGAGAGTTGATGAATATTATGGTACGCAAGTATGTTGGAAGAAAGTCTAATTATTTTTTGCAGAGTGCTCGCCGTTTTACATTACATACCAATTTTAGTGGTACTTCGATATCT